>APFE031728430.1:18420-66187 GCA_000404065.3 Pinus taeda | reverse complement strand
AACAAATCATTGAGAAGAATGAACTTATTTGTATTAAATAATCAAAGGAACCATTACAACCTGAGCCTTGGTGTTGTGCAAGCTCCTCCCAGGGTTCAGCAAGAGATTTCCTCTACTTTGACAAGCTCACCCACTCCCAATATGGCAACAAGGAAGGATAGTGATCTCTCCTCACAAGTCAACAATGGAAGTCCTAATTCCAGCAGCATTTACCCTTTAGAATGTTCAGCTTTCAACCTTTTTTCCTTTGGCCCAAGGCCTGTATTTATAGTATTCTAGAGGAAGTTATTCAGTTCCAACATCAATGGGATACTCCCTCTTTTGGATGGGGTAGCTCCTCTCTTGATGGGTTAAGTTCCTCTATCATAGGGGTGCATGAACCATCTGGAGGCGCTCAATACACGTCAAACACTCTTCTAGAAGGCTCTAGAAGTGACCACAAGTAACTTTTTAGAGATGAAACTCGCGCCTTTTGACCTTTACAGGGGTACGCACCCAACCTTTAGCTTACAGAGCATATAAATACGCAGGTACAGTGTGTTTGGAGTGCGTACACGCAGGTAAGGTAGAGAGAACCTGCGTACCCAGAGATAAACATGTTTTAAAGTGACTTTCTCTCTTTTTGAAGTTTGACATGAAGAGAAAAGGTTTGAGGCTTGAAAAGGAGGACAACATGGCTATTTGACTGCAGATAACCATGGTGACAAATTTCAGTGTAACACTAACCTGCTGCAGCAGGAAGCTAACAGAGTTCATGGATGTCCTCCCCTCACTTGATTTTCCTTTGCTAGACACTTATACTTCGTGAATGCTCCGTTTCAAACAATCCTCTTCAAAAAATATTTCCTTTTGTCTTTCAAAAATGGTCCATCGAATCACAATATGCAGCTACAGCAGTTTCGTAGCGCGCTACGAAACTGCTGTGTAATTACAAAACACAATTTTAAAACCAAAATTTAACCTTTTTGAGTCTTTCTTTTTCTTGAAATGGCTTTCTCCATCTGTCATGAAGCTGTTCAAAACTGAATGTAGACATCATTCTTTTAAGTTAAACTTCAAAAGAGTAAAATCTTGTTGAGAAGATGGGGAGGTTCCAAGACATGAAGTAATGCGTAGTCATGATCAATACTACACCTCTACAGTCCCTGCAATAAAAGAAGCAAGACATATTGGTAGACATCAATCTCTTTTTGAATTCCTCAAGGCTACATTTTTCTTCTTGCGTGCTAATTGTTTTGCTTGAGTTGAAATGGAGAACTGCCTCACTTGAGCCTTCAAAGAACTCTGATGTATGCTGACCCTGAGTTTGCCAAGTGCTTCTTATGCATGAAAGGAGCACGAGAAAGACCAATTCTTCCTTATCTTACCCTTTTCCTTTGAAATCTTTTTAGTGATAACAGATATGATGCAAAGAAGGCGAAAAATGGAACTGGAAGAAACTAGGCACAAGCAAGCATCAAAAGGTATGCAACAAAAGCATGATGGACATAACATGAGGAAGAAAGGTATAAATAAAATTTGTGTGGTAATAAATCCATTAACAAACATCCCCAACAATTTAAATGGTCCTTATTTAAGAATATTTTGATGGTCTTGAGTTGAAAGGTAAGAAATTGTATGTACTCGAGTAATATGTGACGAGGAAGGAGTTACCCCTTGCGAGTTTTAGTAACCATTTATGGTTTGTAATCATTTCATAGAAATTGTCATCATAAAAACTCTGCAATAATTGAGTTGCATATGGTTAGGAGACCATGAATGCTTTGTTCCTTGGGAGTTTGATGTTGGGGCATTGACAAAAGGCTTTTAATTGACCTAGAAACATAGGTGGAAGATGATGGTAGAGATGAAAAAGGGAAAAGTAGGTACAAATAAAAAGGTATTTGTGGCACAACCACAATTGAATGAACCATGTGCAAGAAGGAATATCCTAGTAAACTACTGGTTGCAATAGTTAGTGACTGGTGCATTCTAGTGGATGGTTGTTCTTTCATATGGAATTTAACTCATGTTTGTGTTTTCAAGTACAAAAGCGAAAGTGGAGAAGAAGACCACAAATCAACCAAAGATGAAGACAAAGGAAATACCAAGGAAAGACAAAAAAGGACCAATTTAATGCTCATTAAAAAGGGAACAAAGGAATTATTTATATTTGTAATGTTTGATAAATAATTTTATGAGAAAATTGATAGTGTAGACTTATTATAGAAAGTCTACGTAGGATGAATGGAGAAAATCGAGTAAATATAGGGATGATATTTTTGAGGAAATCATGAAAGGATTAAGGAGAGTCATACGAGATAGTTAGAGAATTTGTTGACAGAGTAATGGAACTAATTTTCCATTTATGATGTATTTTTTGATCATATATTCATCTTATTTAACGAGACCATTTGTATGTTGAATGTAACATAGAGTGCATAATTGGTTAATAGAGTTTCCCCTACAGGGAAATTATAGAATAAACTTTCTTTCCTTGCTTGTTATGGGAGTGTTTTGGTATAAAATTTCTATTGTGCTTTATCTTTATGGAGATAGTTGAATTGTAGGAAGTTTATGCTTGCATCAAAGAGAATTACCATTTTTTTATTTTTTTATTATATTATTATTATTATTAATAATATTTTTTTTCCAGGCAAGAAAAATAAATATATATATATATATATATTATATATATATAATAATATATATATATATTATATATATATATATTAATATATATATATATATATATAATATATATATATATATATATATATATATAACATATACAATACATATACATATACATATACATATACATATACATATACATATACATATACATATACATATACATATACATATACATATACATATACATATATATATATATATATATATATAGATATATATATATTTTATATTAATAGAAACCAATTTAAATGATCCAAAGTTGATTGATGAATTGTATTGTCTCTCAAAGTACTACAACACATTTTCAAAACAAGGTAATGGATCTTAGAGAAAATCTATAATATGTTGACCATACAAAAAACTGAAAGTGACCATGTAAAAACATATTACCATAAGCCTCTACGCAAGTCCTAAACATTACAAAATAAAAATAAAGTCATGACACAAAGAAAACATAAATGCATATACGATATCACTCCACACACTACCAGAAAAAATAGATAAAACAGAAAACCATAGTCACCAAGACCCATGAGAAAAAAAATAAGCATCATGGTTGAAGATCAAGTTAGAGGTATGATCTTGTAACCAAGGAAACTTTCACATCGAAAACCCTAGAAATTTATCACACCCACCTACAAAGATAGTCCCTTCTTAGATAATCTGTTTGTTGTAGTGTTTTGTATTTGATGAATATGGGAGAAGGTGAGATCATTGAAGTGCCAAAGCCAGGTCTTAATGTTCCTTAACCAGTTGGATAGTAGTGGAGGATTAAATCAAGATCTGTGATTAACCCTATCAATAGAGACTTTTGTGTCCCCAAAGACATACACAGACTTAAGGGAAACTAGTGTGCACAGTAAAGAAGTCCCCATAGGGCCATGATCGCCTCTTTGGAATTGGTCCTAAGACCACCATTCCAGCTGAAAGAATAATAAAGTATCAAAGTCAGGGAAATATATGCCCCACACCCACATATAATTTCTTGGGCAGCCGCATAAAAAAACCAATTGGGATTTTTTTAGAAATGAATAGGATGTATATACTTGTTTATCCCAATATTAGGCTTCTGATTAAATTCCATGAAGAAAGAACATATTTTAATGCAAGTCATGTTAATATAGGAAGGGATGTCTTAAAAATAAGGTCATTGCCACATTTCCAGATACCCCAAAATATATAGATAGGAAGTGTCTTATAAGCCTTATATTTGATATACTAGTCCATAATGCACTCATTTATTATGGAATATGTCCATCAAACAACAATGTTCAAGGACACATCCAAAATGCTCCATATTTTTTAAAACCCAACCTCCCTCATCTTTCCGCCTAGTGAGAGCCTCCAATTGAACAAGGTGGAACTTGTCTAGTCCACGAGCACCAAACTATATAAAATGTGAAATAATGGGGTTAATGCTTTTTTATGACATGTTTTAGGAGTAGGAATAGGTGCATCCAATATACAAATATTCTTTGTACTACCGAAGGTGCAAGTGTCAGTCTTCCACCCAAAGAAAACCATCTATGTGACCAAGACATTAATCTATCTCATACTTCTTTATGAGCCACTGCCAATCCATAATTTTGTATTGATTTGGTTTTAATATAAAAACGAGTTATTTGAAGCCATATTCCATATCAAAAACATCAAATGAGAAGGTGGATGAAATCTTCGTTATCTATGCTTGATCCCCTGAGGCAATAAATTTCTTCAGCATATATGTTGTTCTGGGAGGTCTTTCCATTCCAAATGAGAGTTTTGACCTTGGGGGTAGTTTAATTGAAGGATAAATATGGCAATAAATTTCTTCAACATATATGTTGTTGTGGGAGGTCTTTCCATTCCAAATGAGAGTGTTGACCTTGTTAACACCCAGGTTGTTCCCTATGACTCCCAAGGGAATACGGCCGGGGTAACTACTAACCAATATTTGGACTACAGCTTCTAGCCCAGCTGTAATCAGAGAGGGCTCTCTCTGTAAGATTTGTCACTGTTTTAATGGAGTTTTTAGGCTAGTTAGGAAGTAAATGTTTTGATTGTTTTTTATGTTTGGTTGGGAGGATGCTTCTGATAGTTTTAAAATGTTCTCTGCAGGTGAAACTAATCCATTGGGAAATGGGGTCTGTAGTTGTTGTTTCCTTGAGGTCATGGCTTAAGTGCAGCTGGAATTACAGGGCCTGTATGTGTTTCATGAAACAAACTGTAAATTTGTGAGGTTGAAGTGTGAATCAACTAGTGAAAAGCAATTAAGAATTCTTCACTGAGCTGGGCTGTGAGAATGGGGCCTATTACTTAGGAGCAATACCTGAATTCCTGAAATAATAGGTCACTATGATGAAATAGTTTGAAAGGTAGCAATTAAGAATTACACTTTCATTACTATAATTGAGGAAACCATTTATAATAGCTTGGATTGAGCTCAAGGTAATTTATGATTAAATCCTGAGACTATTCTTTTTCCGTGCTATTAAGATATGTAATATATGGAATACATGAATAAAAAAGAGAGTAAACATATAACAGAGAGGAACAAGGAAACTTATTGAGCCATGAAACACGCAGGAATCCTGCAATATTCAGTCATACACCAGCAAGACATCAAGAGACACAACGCTTTATAAATCCCATCATCCTTTGTATTAGTAGTCTGAAGATTTACAATAGAAGAGCTACAGAATAGATATGAAGAGATTTCTTACATCCAGAGTCCAACCCCTGCTAACAAATGCGAGGGGGAATATATAGAAGTCTATTACAAAATATCTCAGGCATTGAGTCATCAGAGAGGGAAAATATATTCTTTTACTCGTACAAGGTTTGCAGATGAGAAGTTATTACAATCTTAAATGAGTTATAAAGGCTCCTAACTCCTGTCAGAGCAATTTTGACCTTTGGGGCTCACGGAGTCGGTTGAGCGGCTTTGACATAACTGCTGAATGACGTGTCTGTGCAGCTGTTATTTCTTGTGTCTTCTCGGCCCTATCACCTGTGACTGCTGATGCTGCTGTTGTGGCCGAGTACCTGTGCTGAGTTGGCTCAGCCCTTGTCTTCATACCTGCTGATGTGTCTTTGTCCTGCTGTGTATGAGATTCAAAGAATTTCTCAAAGGCAAAATTGCAATTACTGACTTTGGTTCAGCAGTAATCGTATTAACTCGTTCCATGTATCTGATGGAGGCAACTGATGTCTCAAAATTGACCCCATGGTCTCATCAGCCTCTGTATATTTATAAAAATTAGGGGGCTCATCAAATAAATGTGTAATTTCATTCCTAATAAAAAATAAATCATCTATTCTATCAAAAAGAATCTGCCCTGTTACTGGGCCTGCTTCTGCTGATGTACTAGGTGCCTCTGCAATCTGTGTTGCTGCAAAATTGCTTACTCTCTTGACATATTTCTCATGGGAGAGTAAATTTCCTGATGGATCCAATGGGCTAGGGAGCCCCCTATTCTGTAAAGCCATCAACCTGTTCTGAAATTTATTAATATCAGCTTGCATATCCCGGGTTCTTCTTTCCAGGGTCTGAATCAGGTCTCTCAGTATCAGGACTCTTTTGATCAGGGAGATGGTCTCTGTTCTGTTTCCAATCCCCATCCTTACCAGTTGGGAGCTTGTCCTGTAGTTCAGCACGTCTATCATCTTAGTGGCAATCTCAGGCATGCTGCCTAGAGATACCCTTGCCCTGTGTATTTCTTTACGTGCTCTTCCAATGAGTGCTACTTGCTCATATATAGCCTCAATATATTCCCATTGGTTTGTTATTGACTGGCCAATGTTGCCCCAGATGACCCTCTTAAGCTCTGCTGTGACTTTATCCAATGTGAGCTATTTTTCCATCTCAGCAATCCTTTTCTTGAGGGCCTTTACCTCCCTCTCTCTTCCTGCCACATTTTGTTTTGATTTATCATACTTTTCATTTATTTTTGCCAAATTGTCCTGGGCTTGGCTCAGCTCGGACATCTGTGACTCTAGTACCTGTATTTCTTTCCTCGGCTTCTGCATGTCCAGGCTTTCAGCCTGCTCTGTTGTTGGTGCTGAGGGGTTGGTGATGAGGTATCTGGAGCTTCTTGCTGCACTTGTTGGCTGGGAGGGGCAGTGTCTTGAGGGGTTTCCTCAAGGTTTATTGTTTCTGGAGGTGGCTGTGAGGTTTGCCCTACCTCCTTCTACTGCAATGCTGCTTCCAATGTGGCCTCTGACTCCTGCAACTTTTCTTGTGTTTGAATGAGCTCCTTGTATAATGTCATTAGTAGGGAAGCTGCATCCTTTTCTTGCCTCTGCTGGGCAACCTCATCCGTTTGTGGGTGGAGAGTTGGTGGGATTTTCAATTTATTTTTTATTGCTGCCATATCAGCATCCCTTAGCTTGAGGACTTGTTACACAGCCTTAACGTCATTGGGGTCATGCCCAAACTCTATTATAATTTCCTCTAAGGCTTTGATCCTGTTATCCTTAGCTTGAGCGGAAGCCTTTTCCAACTCAAGCTGTGCTGCAGTATTGTTTAGGCTATTTTGCAGCCTGTAGTTGATCAAGGTCTTATCAGCCAAGGTGGCATAAACCATCTCACCCGTTTGTTTGTGGAGCTCAATCTGATCCATTGGGTGGATATCTTTTGACTGGACCTCCAGATTGGTCCTGATGTAGTCTGCAGCTGTTTGTGGTTGCTGCACTGTTGGTGTGAAGTGGCTCATTGTCATCTTCCCCTCTCGCACATCAAATGCAGACATGAGCCTTTGCTGGTTTGCAGGAGCCATGTTCAGCAGGTGATTGTAGAGCTGAATCTTTATTGGCTCACTCCTTCTCTTTGCATCTTTGAACTGTTGTTTGATGCTTGTTCCTGCTCCCTTCTTCTGTGCTGAGGAGCTCACTTCTCCCAATGCTGCCCTGTCTTGCTCCTGTTGCAAGGAGCTGGTAGAAGCTTCCATGCTTGGCATTTCCTCTTCTATGAAGGGATTTAACCTTTGTCTCTTCTCTGGCGATTCAGTGAGGGGAGTCTCCCTTTCTCTTTTTCTGCTAACGTCCTCCCTTTGAGGGGTTTGGAGGATGGAGGATTCAACCCTAGAATCCTGCCTTGGAGGTGCCATTGGTGTTGTCTGTTCTTTGGTGGCCATTTGGGCCTCTCCTGTTTGTTTCTCCTGACCCTGTTGGTCTCCTTGCTGTTGTTCCTACTGGGGCTGCTGTTGTTGACCCTGTTGGCCCTGTGGTTCTTCCATGACCTTTTCCTTGCCCTTGCTCTGCCCTTGGTCTGTGGTTTGCACTGCCTCTTGCTGTGTTGCAGAAGATGAAGCAGTTGCTCCTGTTTGAGGCTTTGGCAGAGTAAGTACCTGAGAAGGACATTCTAAGTCAGACATTTTTAAAAAATGCCTTCTAGCTCTTTCAACTAGTTCTTCTTGGGTAACTGGCTCTTCCAGTGTGTTTCTTCTCCACTTTGGTTGGTTGGCATGTCTTTGGATGTGGAGCAAGCTCACATGCTCATAGCCAGAGAGTTTGCATTTCTGCCTTTTTAAGGATATGAAGTTGTTAGGGTCATAGGGCTTCCAAAGGAAGCTTTGTTTTAGGCCAAGGCCTTCCAGCATCCTGTCTGCCTCTTTCCATCCTTCTCTTTTGTTTAGGACAAAGTGGCCAAGTTGGTTTCTTACTTTGAGCTGTGCCTTTTTGCCCCTTCCTGCAAAGTGCACCTGATCGGCATTGCCAAATTGCCTGAAATATTACAAGGCAAACAGTCTCATAGGCACATACCTGGCAATTTGTATGGGCGCAACTCACACCCATATATTCTGATCACAGTGAAGTGTTGGTAAAAGTACCAATCCCCTATGTTGTAGGCACTGGATAGCTGCAGAATCCTCTGCATCTCATCAGACAGTCTTGGAGGAGGTGAGGTTAAAAAGAGAGACATAGCTGGTTGGATGAATAGGTCTATGAACTCAGAATATGTGTATGGAGAGTATGTGAGGATGTGGAAGACTGAGGTCCAGTATACTACTGACCTTGGGTTGCCTTCTGCATCAGTTCTCTTGATCTCAAAGGAGAACTTCTCATGTTGGTGGTACAAAATGAGATGATAAATGTATGAGGTGTATCTGAGCACCTTCTCTCTGGACAAGTGTAGAAATTGCTCATGTATCTTGTCTGAGATGTATGTAGCATAATCATAACAAATAGGGGTCTTGCCGAGGGAAAACATTGTCATCATCACTAATACAGTTTCCTCAATAAACTCTAGTGATTTGTACCCCAAAACTGAGCTTATCATGTATGCCAGGTCCAGACCCAGTTGATTTAGGTAGCCATCAAAAATGGGAGGGTGCAGCACTGTGTCAGAGTTTGTGATAAATAACTGATTCAGCTTTAGGATCTGCGCTTCTGTCAGTATCTTGGCTCCTTGGTTGATTAGGTCCAGCAGGGACAAGGGAACCAACTTCTTCTGGGTTTTGAACTGGAGCATTTCCCTGATGGCCTAAGGGGTTGTGTAAAACACTACTGCACCTTCAGGGTTAAGCACAACCCTCTGCATGGGGTCATAGCAGACAGCACATAAGTGAATCAGGTCAGGGAACTGGTTGACCTGAGGCAGCTTGAAGATTAGGAGGGAGGACTCCCAAATGCCTAGAATATCTGTTCCATCTTTGTGCTTAGCTCTGAGCTCATTTAACATATGAATGTGGAACTTTGCATTTGGATGGGCTGTCCTCTGAGATTTGGTAATCTAGGTCTGCCAAATCTTGCCACTCCAGCTCTCTCTGGGGGGCATTCAGGGGAGTAACATTGAGGGCTACTGATGTCGAGGGAGTGTCCATGTCTGCTTGAATGCTTTTTGACAACTGATGAATGTGCTATCTGAGAAAGAAGGATTAAGAGGAATGCAGGGTTTTAGGACAGGTTCTCAGCAATTGAAATACTGTTTGGCTCTCTGCAAAGGTTGTTCACCGTGTTCAGCGGACCTCTTTTCGATAATTAGGAGCAGGTTATGGGCTGTGGTTCATGACTGCGTGAACAGAGAAGGGTTTTCACTAAAATTTTAGTGCGAAATGGCTCTGCCAATGAAATTTGACCATTAATTCTTCAAGGGGGAGCTGGATATGTTTGGTTTTGTGGTGAATACTTAAGCTTCCACCGTGTTCGGGTGTTTTTTACAATTTACAGAGAAATAACCAGGTTGCAGGGAGGTTCAAGGGAAAATACCTGTTTAACAAATTGCTTAGGACGAAACAACAGTTGGGTGCACGCTCTGAACTTCTGTGGATGGTCTGGAGTTGGTTGGCGAATTGTTCGTCGTAATGCGCATGCAGAGAGAGCAGAGGTGTTTTTTACAAAAAGTGATAAAAAACACGTAAAATAGTCAAAATATGGCTTTTTTGGCTTATTGGCGCGCTTTTTAAATGACGTCAACAAGTGGGTCCGAGTCGGATGACATCAGCAGGACGTCATCAGGTGACGTGGCGGCCTAAGACCGGTCCACGGGGGTGGTGAGGTGGCGGCCAGGTGGACGAATGGAGGACAAGGCGCACGGTCGTGGCACTGACGTAGGCGACAACAGGCTGGTGACGCAGGCGGACAGGTGTCGTATCGGGCCCCCTCCTATACGGCAAGGAATCTGTCAGAGGGGGCTCCGACGGAGTTTGGGAGCGATGCGTGGCCCCGCGTGACATCATCATCTGACAGATATCAGACGATATCTGTCGGACATCGGGGCCCCTCCGAAATCCACGACGTCCGTTGGATTTGAGGCACGCGATCTGACGGCTATCGGGAAGGGAAAATGCACAGAGGATAAAGTCAATGGCGGTTAACTGTCAGACCTCGGGCCCCTCCGAAATTCCAGTTGGTCGTAGATCTGGAAAGGCCGCGATCAGACGGATATCGGGCCAGCAAGCTGCATGGCGGATAAAGTTAACGGGCGACTTAAAATAATCATTTTTGTTGGTAACTGTGCTTGGCGGGGCCCTTCGGGTATTTTAACAGATTTCCATAGTTTTCAATGATTTTCTTTGATAAAATCATATACCCGACGACATTAGGAAAAGGCGAGAAGCAAATGTTTTTTCATTAAATTTTTCGCATAAGGCATATGAAGGGCAAAACTTAGGATAGGCAGGTTTTGATGGATTTATATGAAAAAGGCTCATATTGGCTCCCGACCTTAGGATAAGGCGGGGAAGGTAGGTTTCATCAAATTTTTTGCCTTTTAGTGGTATAAGGGCACTCAAAAGGGTTTTCTTCAAGGGCCTTTAGGCAAAAATGGAGAGTTGGCTAAGTAGATAGGTTCTGATGGAGAAAAGGGGTTAGACTTGGCTTCTTGAGCTTAACCAGATGTTAATCCAATGCCCTAGTAGTGAAACTTATGGCTATAATGCCAAGGAGGGGATATTTATACACTGTTTAGGGTTTATACACCATGGTGTTATAATAATAGGGGAAGTGAAGCATAGGGAGCTAGATAATAGAGTTAGAGGTTAATATGGGGGGAAAATGTGAATGAGGACCAATACTACTAAGTTTTCTTGAAAACAACTTAGTGTAAAGAGCAGATCAAAATGAAAAGATTTTTGCACAAGAAATGTGGCTTTTAAAGGCCATAAGAACCACCATAAAGCCTTGAGTCTTTCTTATGTACACAACTTGTGAAGGGGTGTTAGTAATGTGTGGTATACAAAAGGGAAAAGGGAAGTTAGTCATGCTCCACTGTGTTGCTTTGCCTGTACTTGGTTAGCAAAGTTGATCTTGGAAGGGACACCACTTCTGCAACCCCATCTACCTACCCAACTATTTTGCCTAGCATTTTTTATCTCTTCTTGGAGGGTGCACTTGGACTTGCAAACCCCTTGTGTGCCTTTTCTTTTCCATTGGCTTTTTGCTTTCATTTCCTATCTAGCACTATCCTTATTTCTTCCAAGGCCCCAGATTAAGCAGTTGGAAACCTTAGCTTCTCTGCCTAACTACTGATCTGCCAAGATTAAATAGTTTGGACAGATTTCTTTCCCTATTCTACAACATAAATTGAAAACATGGCATGATGCAGATTGGACTGTTGGGTCATCCATCAGCACTTTAATGGGCATGAAGGCATGTACGCACCTTGTCTTTTCTTGCAAATATGGAACCTTTGTAGCAGCAAAGTAGAGCATATTTGGCACTTGAATTTGCCAATCATGAAATATGAAACCTATTGGTATAGGTATCCAACAGTACTTATAAAAATTTATTATGAATCATTCCCCATCAAAGGAGGGAGATTTCGCCATCGAAATCCCTTAATTACTGGATTTGGTTCCCAATAGTAGTAATCTGCATTAAATGGATGGGAACACATTCCTAGATTTTCTCAATCATTGGAGCTCGAGAATTTGTGCCATAATTCTAGAATATCTTCTTGATTTATTATTTATTATTTATCCTCTTGTAGTAGGGAGCAAGTTCCTAAATTATCTCCTCCTCCAAATCTTCATAATCTGCCCAATATTCTCATAATATTCCACAAAATAGATAATATTAGGCACAAATATGCAAATATACATAAACCTTACTAATGAATATATTAAATTCAAAAATACATTATCTAATGCAAAAAGAGAGGTTTAATGTGTTGAAGGATGGTCAAATGGGCCTTAATTTATGTCTAATTTAGAGGCCCATCATGATCATTTTCTCTCGTCTCATTTTCGAACGTCCTTCGCTCCAACATCTCATTTATTGAATGCACCTCCAACACAAATCCGTACTCCACACACACTATGTCCCCCGCAAAGTGATAGAATACCACTTCTATCTACTTATTGGAGTCTGGGAAATTCACCGTATCTATCATCTTCTCCGAGTTTGTTCCTTGCTTTCTTTAGTTCTTTCCTTGGTGCTGTTTGTTGTTGGTGTTAGGTTTCTAATCGAATGGAAAATATTATCACCTCTAGAAACATCTAGAAACCTTTAGGGTTCTAAACCCATGCCAAGGGATCCACGTAGTGTGATACCACAATATTGTTTGACTGTAGTCAATTTAGGTTTTTCAATCCAAACCTAAATTTTATTTGTACTCTGAATTGTATCAAGGTCGAGGGATCCCAGTGCATAGAATGATTGTAGATGCCAAAAATAGAAATATAAATTGAACTATGATGATTGAGATACCATTGTTATTCATGAAGAAAACACCTAAGTGAGAGGAATTTCAAATTGAATTGAATGCAAATAGACTAATAAGTTCAAACCCTGTTCAATGGCCGACCAATTGAATGAAGATATACCAATGAGCTCAAACCCTGTTCACTACCCGATTGAAAATATAGAATGAGTTCCTATGTGGGGTTAGCTAACCAACTTGGTCTGATCCCGAGTTCTAAAAATATTTCAGTCTCATTTGGTTAGTAAAACACCCATTAGTGCATCTAGTTTCTATAGTAAAATGCCCAAATATGTGTGCAGTAAAGGTAGTTTTAGTAACAAGGGAAACAAAAGAAGCAACATTGGGGGTTTAACCACTATTAGTCAAAGGGATTTAATAGGGGTGTACCTCGTACTCCAGATTAGTTGTGTTTCAATAATTAGAGTGCAAGAAATATATGCTACGCTTTTCGTTGACCCATAAAGGAAAATGACACATAGACAAGGTACAAGAACCAAGAACACATCCAGTTGTAACAAAGAAGGGAGATGAGTGCCAAGTGACCTGGGGGACTAACAAAGGGAGGGGGGAAGGGACTAGCTAACCTAAAACCACTCGATCTTGATCCAAATCCTTATCCTATTGGAGAACCTGTTGAAGTGTGAGGGCTTGTCCCGATATCCCATCTAGGTTGAAGGATTATTTCATAACTATAACTAGTTACTGACGTCGTTGATTTGGAGGAAAATCTTCAATTTATGCATACAAAATTCACCCACCTGGCATATTTGTTGGACCATATTCAAAATCGACTAGAATATCAACACATAATTCTACCAAAGCCTGCATAAATGTGTTTGAGAAAGATGGATGATGCCCTCACACAGGCCAAACAACTCATACGTCGCATCAACCAATAGTGAGCGCAATGTTTCGATTGTTGTATTCTTTGAAACCCCAAGAGCTCTACAGAATTTAGAGAGTGGAAGACAACTTTTAATCACCTGTTTAAGAGCTTTGAGGTGACCTTCAAATTTTTGCTAAGATCAAGCAAATTGTGTCTAGTGCAGTGCTTGAGGAAAAGTTGGTCCTCCTCCAACCTATCCCAAAAGAGCTAAACATTAAAAAAAAGATTTTTATAAACCCTTCTTGCATGATTAAATCTCTCTTAAATGCCACCAAAATTCCTTAACTTCTTAGGGAAACCACTAATTCTTTTTACTTGTTTTGGGTTTGGTTTAGTTAAAATTTTCTTGGTGGGAATTCAATTTTCATTTTTTTTTAGAATATTTGGATTTTCAATTATTAATTCATTTTTTATATTCAAAATTTTAAAATATTTAATCAATTTAAAATTATTTTAGTTTATGTTTTCAAATTAGAAATATTTTTAATATTTATCAAGAAAATCAACATGGCCCTTGGATGGAGTATATTTCCAATATTGTTTAATGTTCATTCATTTGAAGCATATTACAAATTGTGTTTAGTGCTCAAATTAACCTAATAAAATGAATAATCATTAGCCTCCTACAATCACAAGAGACCATGTTATGTGACATCGATGACGAGCAATGTTATTAGAATATGCCAAAAGGGATAAAATAATATGCAAACAAATCAAAAGGTTAGGCCTCCTTACTCACCTACAATATCGTGATCCTCCTATAAAATATAACAAATTTATTTGCATCCCCACACATATGTATACATAAAGGAAATGAGAAAAATGAGGGAAAATATAAATCTAACTAGGATATAAAAGATGTCTTTGGTATTTGGTAGAAGGATATCAATCTCACACCTCACATTTTTAGCTGAAGCATTCCTTGGAGGTGATAATTTAAGGAGAGGATCAAACAAAGTGTGAAGAAATTATGATTCTACCACACTCAGGCAAGCATGTGAGTGTAATGTGCCATAGTAGGCTTGAATATAATCCTTTCATTTCTTACAGACTTTGGCAATATAATGCAACTCATTGTTATAGGTTGGCCATCTATGAAAACCATCATAGGGTGTCTGGCTACGATAAACCATCAAATGTTTGTGTCGCATGCAAACTACATCAACAACATGAACATTTGGCTCATAGGGGCCCTCTTTTGTAGCCATTCATCGATAAAAGCTACTTCCCTAATTGGATAGAGGTGAAAATTGATAGTTGCAAAGGTAGGGATAATGGCATCAGAGGTAAAATTGTTTCCATAAAGAAGAGAACTAGAAATAGGCTCATCAACACCATCAATATCTATTGGAAGTGCTATGATGAGAGAAATAAGGAATACCAAAGTTGCGGTGAATAGGATATGGATCATCAAGATGCTAAATCATCTAGTGTAAATATGGTTTTCAGTGTTAGTGACCTAGTCACATAAAAGACCTTAGAAATTTGCGCTTTGGGATACCCCCAGGATTCAATAAGTAATCCAAAACAAGAGGATTTGTTGCTAAGGTGATTGGTTCCATATCAACAACCATTGTGTTTTGCTCGAACATTTTAATAAAGCTATAGTGATATCCTTTTTCATCCTTAAATTGTAGTACCCCAAGACATCTATTTTCCATCATGTATGAGAATTCAAGTAAAACCATATATATCATAAATCAAAGCATATAGTATACTATCCTAAGAATATCTACTAAAACAAAAATTATTAGAACATGCCAAAAATGACTGAGCGGGTATCAAATTATCATCATCAAAGAGAAAAGTAATAGAAAAATATATTGCCAATGCAAGAAAGTGCTTGTCAGACTTCAAACAAAACTAAGGTAGGAATGTTAACATAACAAGATTCTAAGAATTCCCAAACCATTTTCTCATTAGATTAGCTAGCCTTACATTGATGAAAATAACCTGAGCTTCTCTTTCTATTTCCTTTTTAAGTAATGCTTTCCTAGCTCCAGAAGGGCCATACACCAAAAAACCTTTTGGAGGACTAAATAACTTCCACTACCCAAAAAAATAGGCCTTTGTAATGGAAGAATAACCAACTCATAAAGTTCCTATTTAACCTATTCTAACCCTCCAATTGATTCAAAGGTTATATCAATATCATCTATATTTATAACATCACAAGCTATCACAACATGTAAGAGAAAGGAACCACAATAAAAAAAACTTGGTTGTAACAATCAAACTAAAATAAAAAGAAGGATAGGGTGATTAGAAAAATACCATATGTGTAATAAAATTTGGATGTGTAGAAAAACAAATATTTATAATTCTACATTGTTATAGACATTTTTGGGCACTTCAACCCCAATCATAAATGTCCATAAATTGAGGGCTCCTAAGTCCCTAAAAGTGTTGCTTCACTGCCTAAAGGAACAAGGTCAACTGATTACATCATCTCCCAGAGTTCTCCACTGAAAACTGCTCATAAATGGTCAAAACTGGACCATACTGAAAGCTCAATGTAGAGGGTGCAATGCATATCACCTTCCCAGTGTACAAGGTTTAATGCATATTGATTTGCTCCTCTATAGGGTGCGATGGTCGGGAATGGACAAATGGCAGGGACAAAAATGCAAGGTGGAAGATCATGGAATCTTCCAGAAGCTTCCCCTCTGACACTTGCCTCTCTATTTTTCGACCAGGGATGAGTAAGAGATCATCATTCTCCAAGTGGAAGCAGGAAATATCAGAGAGAGGACACTAATCAAGATCACAGAAGATGACTCACCTCTCTGTAATCATCTATATATGGATCCCTCATCACAAAGATCCAAAGGCTGGAATTTTGTATCTTATAGAGAAGTGCTGTTGGTTTTCTAGTGTACATTCATAGTGTTGGGTGATCTAAGATTTTCTTGAGGTGAAGAAGGGCTTCCTAGCTGGAGGATGATGCTGGGTCAGAGCATATGGTTGTAATCCTCTTGCTACTTTTCATCTTGATTAAGCTATTATTGTTTCCTTCCATATTCTTGTGTACTTGTTTATATATGCATTTATATGGTTAATACACATTTGATCCTGTATTATTTATGAATTTAGATCTTTGTTTCTTCGATAGTAGTATGTTGTTGTGATTCCACAGGTTCTCTTTGAAGCCAGGCAAATGGAGAAGAAGCAGCGAAGCTCTATCAAGAAGGAGAGGAAATAAAGCGCAAGACTCAGGTTGGTCTTCTTGGTTCTCCTCTTGTCTATTTCTATAAAAGAAAACAATAGTAGACTTTACTTGTTTATTTCTAAGATAGCCACCCATCTTAGTGGGAATAGTAGCATCCAAGTGGACACTATTCTCGGTAACATACATGGAGATGAAAAATATTCAACCTTAAAAATGTCTCTCATCCATATATAGCATGCAAAATTGGAATGGGAGAAACAATTTGGATTCACACATTTACAAACATGTGAATTTTGTCATAATGAAAATTGTAGCTAAAATCCCATCAAAGCACATTTGTAGCAGTAATATAGAGTGGTGTGATCAAGGATTTGGAAGGTATAAATTAAAATTTAAGGGGCCAAAAGTTAGAGTTCAGACAAAAATTTGAAATTTTCAAATTTGTTAGAAAATTCGTCCATGAAGGAGCATAATGTTTTAAGTTCTGGGAGGTGGGGGTTGGGATTTGGAATGTTATTCACAAAATCCATAGTAGCAACCCTGAGAGAAAAATTTCAAGAGGATAAATGATACCTATATTCATGCTTTGGTCCATGGGGATATGTTTCATTAGCAAAACAATATGGTGATGTGGAACACCACCTACCAAGGTCCAATTGTCTGAAGACACAAACAAGTAGTTGGGGACATATTTTAACAAAAGAGTACCCCCTCACATGAAAATGAAGGAAGTGCATGTGAGTATTGATTCATTTTTTGAGGTCCCTCATGCCCATGGAAATAGGGCACTTGAGGTGCTCAAATTATTTAGATGAATTGCAATTCTTCCAGAGTATAGGGGGAGAACTTTCAAATAGCAAAGGTTTTGGACCTGAAATTTTGAAACAAAACATAATGAATTTAGGGTTACATATCCAAAGGTAGGAATACTAAGTGAACAACATTAATAATAATGACCTTGGAGTTGGAAATAGAGACAAAAAAAGTAAACAAATAATTAATTCAAAGTATGAAATAAAAATCAATGTATGAGAATAAATAAATCAAAATGTTGTGGCATGAATATTGGGTAAATCTTCAAGATAACCAATGATTCATCAGTTTAGGATTTGAGGTAAAATCCACTATTTTTTTGGTCTAGTATTTGAAAGAAAAGTTCACATTTTTAAAGTATCAATATTTAGTAATTTATGTGTACATCCCTAAATTATGTTTTCAAGGGTTGATGTTGTAGTGCGGTATTAATCAATCCTAATTGACCAAGACTTTAACCATTTAATTTTCAACCCTGGGTAGGTATGTTATTTCAATAGAGTCTGCACTATCTGTACTGATACACTACAACCAAGAGTGAAAATAGAAAATAGTAAAGAATTTCGCTGAATTAAATGCAAAAGCTAACATTCATGCAAAAATCAGAAAACACTCTATAGGATTGTAATCACACCTCACATTTACCATAATAAAGGCACACCACACACTGTACTGATAACTACACCAGCTAGTCAACTACCATATTGCTAACCAATTATGTGTAACAACATATCATAAATATGGAGTTGAAGCAGATATATTCTACAAATTATGAAACGACAGTAGAGAAGCATACAAATACTAAAAGAAAGGAACAATAATATACAACTACTCTACCACTGCAGTCCCTACTAAAGAGGAGGGCCCTTCCTGCCTAGTAGGGGCGCAAGAATGAACATGAGATTAGTTAAGAGTTCAACTTGGAAACAACAACAACATCAGCACAGTATCTTTGATATTAAGAATAATTAAAAGTTACAGGATCAAAATAACAGTATTCTCTATGTCGTCCCCCTTGCCCGAGGGATTATGTTTCTCTTATAGAAATTACATACCAAAAAATTAGGAACAGATCAGTCATGAGAATCTCATGATTCTCACACTGATCATAAAATAGAAATTGTTATAACATGTTCCTTAATATGAGTTCTATTCGAATACGTCGATTAAAATCATAACCACTTGGATTTGTCACTTTCTAAATAGACAATTCATAACTTCCAATAGCCGCTATGTGGAATAGTACCCAAAACTTTGACAGCTACGGTGTAACAACACCCAACTGTAAAGTAACAGTTTGGGATGTAACAACAACATTGGATAACACCAACCTTGTAATGACATCGGGGGTGTAACAACAGTAATTTGTAATAGTAGCGCAGTGTAACAACAAGGTCTATAACAAAATCATGGTGTAACAACAAGGTCTGTAACAACACATAGAGTGTAACATCAATATGTTTCATCCTACTCTTAGATCGATCGACATGGCTGTTCATTCCATAACCTCATTCTTACAAGCAACACCTAAAAAAGAGGAAATGATATAAAAGACTTCTCCAACGCTTACCCCACTTGGCCATAAAAAGGAATATTGCATCATTATATCTAGAAAAAATGGCAAAATAACATGATGGAAAAATATGTTGTTAATAATAAGGAAAAAGGTGGTTAATATGTAAAGTTCTGTTGATCTAGAGGGAAAAAGGTCAAAAATGGGGAAATAAAGTATAGAAGATAGGTACAAAAGCTACACCCAACATCTCCTCCCAACTGAAGTAATTGCATGTCCTCATGAAAAACCTCGATTTCCACTACTATATCTCCAATGAAATTCCACAAAATTATAAGCACCAGTAGTGTCTTCATCAAAAAACTTGTATCCCTGAGTAGCCATCAGCTATCATGGCCAGGACTCCTCTTCATAATCAAACAAGTGGTAATGCGATTGGTGCTCCTCCAATGGTAACCAAATCAGAGGATATCTGAACCTAAGACCAATCCAAAGGATCCCAATGTTTTCACCACTCAGGCATATTCTGGTACTCGTTTAACAACAGTCACACAATTTTGGAACCTGAAAGGATTCCCTTCTTGTAATCCAACACTACTGGCTTTTGTGCGCTTGAGGCACCCTATTAGCGCTCAATTTTTCATTTGTGCATAAAGATTAAGGCAAAACCCCACAATCCTCTTTCTGTAAGTCGCTGACTATTCTGTAACTTCTAGGGTAATCTATTGGCAATGTTGTCACATGAGCAATTACCTCCTTTGTAACTTCCAACTGAAATCCCCTGATCTCCATTTGGTAATCCTTCAAATTCTTAGCGAATTATGTAGAAATTTCTCCGTATCATCCCTCCAGCCTTTGGAAACACACAAACCAAGCTGCATCCTTGAAAACTTGGCATGCTTTAGGATAATTTTCCAATGCTTTGGATGATTTTGGTTCATGTCGAGTTGCTGCCCCACCCATTGCTATGTTGTTACAATACATTGTTCTATTCTTTGAGAAATTCTAAGGTAATGACACAATGCTTAGTTGTTCTAACTCTGCAAACTGTTTTCCTCCACTTCTATTTGAGAGTTCTGAATGAGGATACAATTCTTCAGTAGTGGGTAATGGTAGGGTGACGCAGTGAGGTTAAAGACATGGATTTCAAATCAGGTTTCGTACTGTGCAATATCACTTCCTCATTAATGCTAAGTTATGGAAGGTTTGGTCTGAGGCACAATTCCCTTTTCGACATGATCGACCATAAAAATTTACAAATGTGGTTATAAATGATAATTATTAAGGGATCATCATAATTTTACCTCGTCTTTAATAATCACAAGTCATGCACAAGTCATTTCATGATGTAATTTCCCCCCCTCGCGGTGTTAAATGTGACGAATGTAAAAAGGATATCACATTAAATTGCCATAATTGCTAAACAAAAGAGGACATCTATATTACCGTTTCATGACGTACCTAGTATGATGTGGAGAGAAGACACTGGTGACGAGGTGCGCGAAATTAGTTACGGCGGTCATGGCAATTGCTCCTGAATCATGGTGATGCATGTTGTATATCGCGATAGATAATTCATTTGGATCATTTTTTAGAAGTTGTTGGCTATTACAAATGTAACAACCAAGACGAATGGCATATTTCTTATTAGAAATGTATTATTAGTTTCCATAAAAGATAAAAACAAAGAACTAAAAATAGATGTGTAACAACATTATTGTAAGATATTCCTAAAATGACAAATGTTGTTTCAATGAAAGTGTGTAACAACCACCATAGAGTGGTTTTCAACTATCACAAAAATTTTCTGTATGTGCCCCAAAAAGGAGGTTTTCACAGCAATATTATTTTCATTATTTGTTTACAGAGGTTGGTTTTGAACTGTTACACTTATTGAAAAATTATAATTTTGGTAGCACATGGATTTTTTCCCTGCTCCTGTAATCTAAAGGTCCAAATTCATGACAACATTAACAAATGAATCCCTTCAAGTAAGTTTATGATATAACCGAAGACGGTGCCCATTAGCAAGAAATGGTGTCGTCGCACTATCAATGGTAACCAAATTCACAGTCCCATTTTCAAAGACTGCGACTACCTCGTAGGGACCTAGCCATCTAGTGTAGAGCTGACCCTTGAAGTCCTTGAATATTGAATCATATAAGAGAGCCCAATATCCTTTCTGAAATTTATTATTTTTGATAAACCTCTTATGCCACTTAGCTCCTTACTGTTGGATAATCTATGTTTGCTGGATAACAACCAATCATTTCTCCTCCAATTCATTGAGTTGGTTCAACCTTTGCTTTTGTGCTGTAGCTAGATTCAGATTTACCTGCAATGCTGTCCTCAATGTCTTGATTTCGAACTCTATAGGGAATAAGAGATTTTTACAATACACAAGTTCATATGGTAAGAATCCCATAGTATTCCTCCATGTAGTTCTATATGCCCATAACACTTTTGGAAGTTTATCAACCTAATTCCTTCTGTGACTAGCCACAGACTTAGTAAGAATCCCCTCAATGACTTTGTTGGTGCTTTCCACTTGGACATTTTCTTATGGGTGATAAGATGACATGATTCGATGATGGATTTTATATTTTTCAACCACCTTTTGGATCAAGTGAGATGTAAATTGGGGCCCTCCATCTATCATTGGGTATCCCAAAATGGATAAATATGTCTTCGAACATGAAGTCTAAAACAACCTGCTCCGTGGCTCTGGTTAGTGCTTTTGCCTCAACCCATTTTGTGACATAGTCCGTGCAGATCAAGATGTAGGACTTTTGTCTAGATGAAGGATTAATTGGTCCCACAAAATCCAAGGCCCATTTCTAAAATGGCTCTAAGACTATTTGAGGCTATAACAACATCTCATTTGATTGCAACAGTTGGCCCATCCTCTAGAAGCTATCACACCCTTTCATGAACTTCTTAGCATCCTGAGATATTGTTGGTCAATAATATCCTGTCAAGATGACTTTGTATCCTGTCGACTTGTCTACGAAGTGCCCTCCACAAGGTTCCTCATGACAAACCTCAAAGATCTCATCTTCCCTAACAAAACATCTGATCTAAAAATATGGTTGAGTGTGAGAGAGATTCCCCTCTATCTAGGAATAAGTAGCACTCTGTTGTATGATTTTTCTCTTTTCCTTGGAGGATAAGAATTGTGGAAACTTTCCTAGAGCAAGATAATTGGCTATGTCTGCATACCATGGTGAGTGAGTAGAAATAGAAAAGAGATACTCATTAGGAAAAGAATCCTCAATAGGAATGCAATTTTCATCAATAGTTAACCTAGAAATAAAATCAACTACTACATTATCGTTTCTAGGTTTATCTAAGATTTTGATATCAAATTCTTGTAACAACAATAAACAATGTGCAATTATACCATTGGTAATCGGATCATTCATTAAAAAGTGAATGACAGAGTGGTAAGTGTGTACAAATACTTGATACCTGGTAATATAATGTCGAAACTTGTTGATGGCATGCACGATTGCTAGGAATTATTTCTGTACACTATGTAGTTGAGCTCAGCTAGAGTCAAATTATTACTTATGTAATAAATAGCGTAGGGTTTCCTATCCTCCAGCTGGCCCAAAATAGCACCTACGAAAATGTCAGATGCATCTATAGCTATGTGAAGCAACAGTTCCCAATTAGGTCCACTTAAAATATGAGTTGTTGATACATAACATTTCAGCTTCAAAAGGGCTTGCTGACACTTTCCTGTCCACAAAAATTATACATCTTTCATAATTAAGGAGAAAAGAGGTGATGCCTTTTTTGAAAAATTCTCTATAAACCTTGTATAATACCCTACATGCCCCAAGAAACTACGTACCTATTTGTGTGTCTTGGGAGTTGGAATTTTTAGGATTACCTTTATTTTAGAAGGGTCTACCTTGATCCTGGGAGCATAAATGAAGAGTCCCAGCACAATCCCTTCATTCCTCATCATGTGACATTATTTGGTGCTCAAAGCAACATTAGTATGTATACAACATTCTAACACTTTTTATAAATTAACAATTTCTTTTCAAAAGCATCACCATAAGATGTAAAGTCATCCATGAAGATTTCAAGGCAGTCATTAAACAAATCAGAAAAATTCCTAGTATTGCCCTCTGAAACATTGCTAGCACATTGCAGAGTCCAAAAGGGAGTACCTTGTATGCAAAAATTCCACAAGGGAAAGTAAATGTCATTTTATCCTGATCCTCTAGGGTAACTTTTATCTATTTTTAGCCACTAAAACCATCTAAAAATGAAAAAAACTTTTCCCAGAGAGGCTGTCAAGGACCTGATCTATAAATGGTAAATGAACATGGTCCTTTTGAGTGGCTTTATTGAGTTCTCTATAATCCACATAGAATCGCCACTTGCCATTCTTCTTAGGGACAATGAAAAGCAGAGACACCCACTGACTGTCAGATATTGGATAAATGATGTTAGCATTTAGGAGTATATGTAATTCTTCTTTCACTACCTCCTTCAGTGCAAGGTTCATGTGGTGCTGTGGTTGTCTAATTGGTTTGCAACCATATTTCAAATAAATGTGGTGAGTGCACAGGATGGGATGAATCCCTTTCATATATCTGTAGTCGCATGCAAATGCCTTTTTGTATTTTTGTAACAAATATAACAACAATTTATTTTGCTTAGTAGTCAGGTTGGGTTAATATTCAAATAATTCCTTGGTTCTATTTCAACTAGACTACTATTAGTATGTAGAGTGGTTCTCATTTTCTCAAAGTTTACATCATCTACCTCATCTTCCTTCCTTGAATTTTCAATAGAAGTGACAGAAAGTGAGTTAATAATAAAGCCATTAATGATATCATCCTCTGTCTCATCCTTGAAATACTGGGCTTTTCCAAGAGTGAGGAGTGGTAGGGAAAGATTTGATTCAAGTTTAAATTCATCCCACTAGGGATTTTTCAAATCCATATTTGGTTTTGCTGGGGGGAAAAGGTTAAGGTTCTTTGTATCCTAGCCATCTGAAATTATCATAGAATCTAGATTTTCACCCTATAAATGCATATGTAGTGGCCAACCAGGGTCTCCCTAAAATCAAAGGATGTTCCCCATGTTGCATTTTGTTTGCAAGATAAGAAAGTTAGTCGAACACCTCCAAGAGGATATTGTTATTACTATGTCTTCTAATACCCTCTCGGGTTTAACATAGGTTCTATCTGCTAATTCAAGTATGGTAGGCATATGTCTAAGCCCATGTAGCCCCAGGGTGGTAAAGCTGTCCTTTGTCATTACATTAATGACCACCCCAAGATCAATCAAGGTATTAGTTGTGGGCTTCCCATCAATATCAGCAGTAACCGTGGGGTTCCCCAGATCATTATACTTGGTTAAAAGAGGTTGAGTAGTCATTAATTCAGACAATTTCTGCACGACATGTATAGTAGCAGGGTCCTTAGGCTTCCTTCCAGGGTTCTTAATGCACATGTATCATACTATTTTGGCATAAATAGGTACTTCTTTAAGAGCTTTCATCAGAGGAATCCGTACGTGCAGGTTTGCGACTCCCTAAGAAAATCAGATTCGGTTTGTGAGGTGATTCTAGTCTCAATTAATCTCTTAGGATATTCAGGATCCCGAGTCGTAACAACCAAATCGGTTGCTACAAGTGTATCAGCCTTACTCGAGTTGGTTGTTAAAGGAGAAACAACTCTTGTCGGGTTGGCTGTTATAGGTGTAACTGTCTTCTCTATATCCATTGTTACAAGTGTAACAATTTACCCAAGATCTATTGTATCTTCTCTAGAAGACTCACATTCCTCCTCGTTTATGATAGGGAAGCGGTTTGGTTTAATCACCTTACCTGACCATAGTTGAATTTCATTAAGTCTGATGAGAGTGATAAGGTAAGTCTAGAAGGTATTCAGAGCCTCTATGCTCTGGGCTTCTTTATTATTTGGGTTAGGGTTAGGTTGCACAGGTAAGTGGGTTGCATAGGAGATGTAAGAACAAGAGTTTGGAAAGGGGGTAATTGTAGCTGCTGCTATATTGGTAATGCAAAGGGAATTGGACTTTGGGCATTCCCCCTCCAGTTTTGATTCCAAGTATATGGATGAGATGGAGGATACTGAATAGATGGAGAGGGGGACCACTGGTTCTAGGGTGAAGGAAACTGTTCTGGATAAGAAGCGGAGTATTTCTATGGATATTGATAAATGTTATATGCATTATTCCACGAATTAAATGAAGAAAAATCTTGGGACATACCTTGGGGTCATGGCTACCATGGTATCCTGCGCCCGATGAAATAAGAGGACTGGACTTCTTCACTTGACTCTCTAAGCACAATTTTTAGTCTGGGAAGCTCCAGACATGACCTGTAGGATGTTCCAGTTCACAAATATTGCACAAGCTGATGTTGTTCACTTCACAATCCCTCAAGGGATGTTTCTTTCTACATTTCAGATAGAACACAACTAAAGTTGTATCAAATTCCCCTTGTGCCTTCTTGATCTGTGCTGTAGTTATCTGGGCAGATAAAGTACTGAGGAGGTCAGTTTTAAAATTTTCAAATAAATTCCTGATCTCTACTCAAGTTACTCCTCCACTTGCAGATTTTTGTATTCGGGTAGAGGCATCTTGGTTTATGCTTCTTCCCTTTAATGATCCTATAGAGCATCTCAGATAGAGCTTTATTATCTTGGTGAATGGTTCCTGAGATATCTCCCCCTTGCCTAATAGATTCAGTGTATCAAGGCAGGCATCCCTCATTTCCCTTATGAATATGGTCTTCAATATCTCTTGATCTAAATCACTGTGTTCAGATCTCTCCAAATTGTAATGAAATTTCTCCACATAATCCTCTAGGCTCTCATCCTCCTTTTATGTCATCCTAAATATTTCCTCTCTTAAGTCCCTAGTTCTACAATAATCTTGATACTTTGGTAAAAATGTCTTCTTCATGTCACTCCATGTTCGAATAGAAGAAGATCCTAACCCCATGAACCATCTCAGGGCTGCTCCTTTTAGAGTAGTAGGAAATAATTTTAGTTACTGAGCATCTGCAACATAGTCATAGCTCCTGAACAAGACATCAAATTCAAAGAAGAAGGTGTTAGAATCTTCTATAGTCATTCCTTGAAAAGATTGTAGATATGATAAAGGAATGTTTTTCATGGGAGCCGCGCCTCTGATATCCCCAATTTGGAACTTAAAGGTGGTGATAGTAGCATCTGTTTTAGTGTTTTTGTTATTGTTGTCCCCCATTGTTGACCCTTCTGATCCTTGATGTAACAAGTGTTCTTCAGACCATTCTAGTGATTGTCTTGTGGGTGAAATTGGTAGCTCAGGCTGCTTCAGGGCTAGATGTTTCACTGCACTTCCCTGTTATGAAGAATATGGTATCTATGGATAAATACTAATTCCGTAGATAAGTAGCCATATCTAGAACAATAGTTTAAGAACTTTAACCTTTTTCTATAAACAATAGATAAGACAAAGAGAATGAGAGGACCTACTTGTACTTTCGCTTTCCTCTTGCCTCCTTTGTATTAGTCCTATCGCTCCTCCCCGTACTTAACACGCTTGAGAAGTACCTGTAAAAATCAACAGAAGACAAAGAACCAATCAAAGCAAAATATCTATTGATTACAAGTAAATGGAATCAGATACAATCACAAATATAAACATCACATATCAATATAAGCATATGGAAAAAGGTGTAAATACTTTATTGAATAGAAGGAATAATTATAACCATGAAGCTTGAGTCAAAGTCACTCCTCCAACTTTGGTTCCATCCACATCACATCATAAGCATGACATTCCAGCAGCATAATGACACTTACAATAGTCTCAATTCTCAAACTAACATTATCTCCTTACAATTCATCAAAGTCCAACACCTGATCACTTAGATGAGTGCTCAATTTATAGGCAAATGGAGGAGGTTTGGTCATAAATGAGGGTATTGAATGGCCTTCCAAACTTAGATTTAGTTTTTGTGGAGGAAGGGATGAGAGAATAGGAGGTTACTTAACTCATTCCCTATCCAATTTCAAGCTCATAGGAGATGATAAGTGTGGGAATCTTCTAGATGGCTCCAAAAGATAAGAATATTCCCAAAAACCTATGATGATTTCGATCAATCTCATAAAGCGCAGGTCAAAGTGGGCCTAAGTTCTCTAGAGAGAACCCTTGCATGGGCCTAAGTGCTCTATAGAGCACCCTTGCATGGGCATTCCTGTGCTGGTCCATCAAGGAATCATTTCAGGATGTCTTCAAGCCATGAAACTGTTAGGGAAGGAGGCATTCAAAGTTCTAACTTGTCTAGGGCATGTAGCAACTGGATTAAGGTTTGATGGGCACTAAAAGTATTGATCTGTATGATGGGAGTGATTTTCCCAAATGGATCTGTAACAGCTGCCCCCTAAAGCATGAATTCAAAAATAATAATGTTGAGTGATATGCTTTACGATGTGATGAGGAGGTTCCGAAGTGGTTGGTGACCTGCATCGATTACAATACACAATATCATGATATTTTGATTTTTTCTCATGAATCGCTAAGGGAAGGCATACCCATGCTCATCATATAAACTTTCATTACAAGTACATAGATAGTTGTCTACAGATATAGACCCATGATAGGGTGACCATCAATGTAAAGCTATTGTATGGATGATTTGGTACTTTCCTGAAATCGTAACCTAGATGGATGAAACTAGATCCAGGGTCTTCTATCTTGTTCAATTGTTCTCTCAAGTACAAGTCTAACCATGTGAACATGTGATCTTAAATCGAACATGGGAAGACCTTATGTGATTACCAGCCATGATGTAAGTTGTTAACAGACGCGAGAGTAATCACCAATAATGATAATGATCCTCAAGGTACTGAAGTACATTTTGCATGGTGTGAACGGATGTTTTGATGTCGAACACCATACAAAGTCTTTCGGTTGAAGGCCAGTGATGTCAACCTATCACCAGAAGCAAGAAACCTTCCATTGATGTATGCAAGCCTCAAGGTACTGGAAGGGTGTTTCTAAGTCAACTTCTTGGATAATGTGCTAATGTCGACAAGAAGCGACTCATCATAGGAGGGCCTTGATGTATCCCACATCAATGACACAAAACGAGTGTAATGATTTTTGGAGACAGAATGTGACTGATGACACAAAGTTTAGGAATGGCAGTCATGAAAATGAAGGCTTATAAGTATTGCAAAGGATGAAGCTTACTGATTGACTTCTCTTGAACATATCAACGACACTGAATGAATTGGTAGCATTGACCCAAAACCAAAGTGATGGACGGTGTGATAGACCATAGGGATGATAACCATCAAGCAGATAATCCAACCCAAATAGTTTGAATGAATTGGCAGCATTAACTCAAAACAAAAGTGATGGATGGTGTAAAGTGGTTTACCCCTTTTTCCATTTTCCCCAGTATGGTTGCTAATTTGTTCTGAAGAATTTGGTATCTACGGATAATTTCTAATTCCCTAGATAAGTAGCCATATCTAGAACAACAGTTTAAAGCACTTTAACCTTTTTCTATAAACAATAAATAATACAAAGAGAATGAGAGGACCTACTTGTACTTTCTCTTTCCTCTTGCCTCCTTTATATTGGTCCTGTCGCTCCTTCTCATACTTAATGTGCGTGAGAAGTACCTATAAACATCAACATAAGACAAAGAACCAATCAAAGCAAAATATCTATTCATTACAAGTAAATGGAATCAGATACATTCACACATATAAACATCACATATCAAGATAAGGATATGGAAAAAGGTGTAAATAATTTATTGAATAGAAGGAAGAATTACAACCATGAAGCCTGATTCGAAGTCACTCCTCTATCTTTGGTTCCATCCACATCACATCATAAGCATGACATTTCGACAGCATAATGACACATACAATAGTCTCAATTCTCAAACTAACATTATCTATTTACAATTCATCAAAGTCTAGCCCCTGATCACTTAGATGAGTGCTCAATTTATAGGCAAATGGAGGAGGTTTGGTCATAATTGAGGGTATTGAATGGCCTTCCAAACTTAGATTTAGCTTCCATGCAGGAAGGGATGAGAGGATAGGAGGTTACTTAACTCATTCCTTATTCAATTTCAAGCTCATAGGAGATGATAAGTGTGGGAATCTTCTAGATGGCTCCAAAATATAAGAATATTCCCATAACCCTATGATGATTTTTCTCAATCTCACCCAACGAAGGTCAAAGTAAGCCTAAGTGCTCTGTAGAGTACCCTTGCATGGGCCTACGTGCATTGGTCCTTCAAGGAGTCATTTCAGGATGTCTTCGAGCCATGAAACTGTTAGGGAATGAGGCATTCAAAGTGTTGACTTGTCTAGGGCATGTAGCAACTCAATTAGGGTTTGATGATCCCTAATAGTACCGATTTGGGTGATGGGAGTGATGTGCCCAAATGGATATGTAACATGCCCAAATCTGGATATTGATAAACGAATAAATGTTCTCCTGTTTCATGCTTCTGGTGCTCCCCCTCAGTTTCCCCTTGTCCCTTAGTCCTAAGGTTTTGGTTACTAGATTCCTCCTACTACTCCTTAATTGTAATACTTTCTTTAGAAACTTCGGGTTTATCAGGTTTCTCAGTAGAAATAGATATTTGTTCTAGTTTATGAACAAAGGACTAAAACTTAGGATATTTTGGAGAATATTCTGAAGAGGGTAAGTGTCGAGATACTTTAGGAGATGAGGGGTAAGTTTCTACAAATTATGACTTCTAAGTGGGTGACTTAGAACATGATCTAGAAGCTGTAGGATTTTTTAGGGGGACTGACTCTTGTGAAGGCTTCGAGTTTGAGATTTAGGTTTATATGCCATTCATAGTCGAGGCCCTCCTAGCGCCAAAAATGTTGAGGCCTTAGAAATATGTGGCAACAATAAGGGGGATAACCACCCTGTTCGGAACTTAGAGCAACTCGTTTTCCGTTTGGGATAGTGGCTCCGACTGGATATGATGGGACTAGTTTCTGAATGTTTTGGGTTTATATGATTTATGGGATTTTCTTGATGATTGAAAAAGAATAACTAGAAACTAACACAACTTTATTCTAGGATGAAAAACTTTGAATTAAATATATTTTAATCTAACTTGGCGTATTGCTGGTTTTATGTGATATAAAAAGATGTCTATGTAATCTATGATGATATATATCAATCACAGACTATATAGAGTTAATATATTGTAAGATGATTCCTTTGAGAAAATAGTTAATCAAAAGAATTGTGAAAAACATATTGCATATTCTAATGATCATATATAAAATAGGACATTCTCTATTTTGATATTGTACAATAGTGCAATTGATACTTCAAACAGAGATGACAGATTTCATACATAATTCATGAAATTTAAACTTATCACTAATACTAGAACAAAGATTTAGCTAGTGACAATAGGCCATAATAATTCTTCTACCAATAAGTATCCCATAGAATACAATAGTGCATCAACAATGATCAACAAAAAGATATTTGATTGAAAAGACCATGTTCCATGATTCCATCAAGGCATCTACAAACTTACGATAGCACATTATTTGTAAATGTTCTTAAAAAAATTCTAGACCCTTCTCTAAATGCATGAGAAGGGTTTAAATACTATTCTTAATTAACTAAAAATAGCTTATACAAAATATATATGAGGAGGTTTCAAACAACCTTCGTCATTCCTAGTATCCAGCTTTCCAAAAATAAAAAATGCTCAAAAATGACTCAAGTCTTCATTGATTAATCAATGTTGCCAGCTTTGCCTCTCAGCACACAAATATCGGACATTGGCTTGACTTGTGGTGGCATCTTGAATTTTTCTCTCAACTGCCTTGCAAATATAGCATCATGTAAAGGTGGCAACATTCTCTATGCTGAATCCAAGGAGAAATTTAAGGTCATGATCTAACTGTGTGGTTTGACCAAAAGTTGCCATAGTGCTTCCCAGTCAATTTTTGACAACCCCTCAATTGTTTCCTTTTGTAGTTGACTCTTATTCTTCCAATTCTCATTGAATGATTTAATATCAGGAAGTGTTTTTGGATCACTCTCCTTTATGAGGTTGGAGGTGTGCAACATGTGATTTATTGCTTTAACAATGCTTTTTGAAATACCCGATGCTCTGGCTATTGCTAGGTCAGCTTGTTTCACCTATGAGTCCCAATCAGTGAATATAATATCATTATGTCTTTCATTGATCTTTGGGAGACTTGACCTTTTCCCTTCATCTGAATCCTGCCATTTAATATAATCAAAGATCTTAAAATTGAGTTCATTGAACTCAATTCTTTGATCAATAATGATGTTTGTTAATTGTTCACTAGTATTCAGAGACTGAATGATATTTGATATATGTTGTAGGAAGAGCTTATTTTTCTTTGTTAGTAAATTATTCAATGTCAAAGCTTCATTAATGAATTCCTTTGCAATAGGAATATCCTTATACTTTTCTAGGTCACTGTTTAGCTCCTAGATTTGTTTGATTTTAGCAGATAAGTCATTTTCATGACTTATTTTCAGTACTTCGATATCATGCTATAGCTTTTGTAGCTGCTCCTCTACTTGACGATTCATGTTGGCTCTTTCTTCATTTAACTGTCACAGTAATAATGAGATCTAGTCATCCTTTTATTTAATCAAAATCGAGACTTCGGTTGCTTTGACGATTGTTGCTGTAGAATAGGCTCCAAAAAATTGAGATAACTGAGTCAAATGTTCAGTCAGATTTATTTGTATGTCCTTTCATAGGACATCCATAAATTCATGTTCTGAAGGAGTTTCAGTTCTCCTCATTTCTTTGTATTTTTACAACAACTTTATGAAGAGGGTTGTAAAAGACGTCTAGAGGAGGGATATCTATTACATTCAAGACAATTTCAGTAGTTGGATCTACAGGGATTACCTTTGTTTCTTGGACACTCATTTTTGGACCTTCAGTGGTCACTACTGCTATTTTCCCTGGCGAGGTATAAAAGCCTATGGTTTCTTGTGTTGATACCTTAGGAGTACCCTGTAGTTTGTCACTGAATGTGTCTCATAGCTTTTCTAATTCATCTGTTTCTGCTTCCTACTCTCGTGATGTGCCTGGCTTATTTTGATTTTGAGACTTAGTTTCAATTACATGATCAATAATCCAAAATTCTTGTGGGATGTATTCTAACCTCTATCCTCTAAACTCCTGGAATCTTCTGAATTTATTTGAGTCAAACTTTGTCTTGGCTGCATTTAGAATCTGCTCAAAATCCTCGGCAGATTCCATTAAATCTTCAAAACCATCAACTGTATGAGTTACAGGTCTGATCTTAACTGAAAGGGTGAATTGGTTTGCTATCTGCTGTGGATCAAAAGGCCTTGTTGATAGAATGGGGAGCTTTAATAGCTGCATATTCTGATACTCTTTATATGCATGACCATAATTAAGAAGGGTAAATGACCCACGCTGAAGGGGAAAATTTGACCATAGGGATTTCTTCAATTCCCTTAATGTTTTTGTGAGGCCATTTCCTACTGTTTGGTATGCTACTTATCTTGCCAATAATTTATCCAATACATACATAGGGAGGACATGTGGGAAAGCTTGGCTACCAAATATCCTTATATAAGAGAAACACTCTTCAAGAAAATATCTTTTGATTGCTTGGACGTCCATAATAGCTTCTTTTGTGAATTTCGGACATCTTTTGTTGAAAACTAACTGATGTAAGGGAAGAACAATTCCCTGGCATAATTGGTAAAAATGTGGAATATAATCTTGTTCCCACATTTGCTTACAACTTAGGAAGATAGGAGTATGATAATTGGTAGTCCATTTCCAACCCATGGTCGGAAAATGAGTGCAGAAAAAAATGGCATCGAAGATATATGGAGACATGAAGAATTGGGGAACTACCCTAGAGGAGGTAGCCCTGGTTTGGTGATATTCAGTAATCGCTTTGGCCAAATCCTCAGACAGAATGGTTGCCCAATTCATAATGTGAGAATTAACACAAGCCTCAATTAACGGAACCCAAGTGATCGAGAATTTAGAATTATTAGGGAGGCCATGCAATCTACATAGCATAGAGGCTACAAAATTATAACGATTCACCAAAGAAGCAATGGGGTACATACCTGTTTTATCTTGTATGAATTTATTGTCTCTTATCCTCCATTCCTGTATCATTTGAAACGGGTCTTCGTTTTCCTTTAAAAACTTTGCAATAGACTATTTGTCGTACACATCCTGGGCATCGCGTAGCTTGTATATTTGTTGTAAATCTTCAGCTCTGAAAGAACCCAAGACTGTATTTTTAGTTGTCGTGATAAGTTTATCTTTGACTTCTGTATTCTCTACTACCCATCTTATCATATTTTTGTATGGCAAGAGTCTAGCCCTTGCTGCTATTCAATGAAGGAAAGAGCACGCTGCATCTCTGAACTGCACTCCTGATGGTTCTGTGCTGTCAGCTATTGGTCGAACATCTATTACTTCAGGGTTTTCATTCTCGATTGTAGTATAGATAGTCTACCATGTAGTGGCACCTCCATCTGCAGCGACTCTATCTATAAAGATGGACGACATCTCTGTGTTTTCTGCTTCTACGATAGATTGCTTGGTATGATTCCGCATCACCTTTCGAATGGACATTGTTTAAGAGGAGTTCCTATTAAAACCAACAACAATTAATTGTTGCGTAAAATAAACGATTTGATGAAATGACTGCACTTTAAAAGGAAAGATCTGGGAGTGATTTCAACATTAATAAACCATAATGAACACCATGATTACGTACATAGGGATGATAACCATATTAAATCATTCTCACCTAACTCGTGTCTAGATTAAAAACATAATTAAACATTTGCCAAATCCGTCATGTTGGATATTTAAGCTATAGCGTGAATAAACTTTGTTTGATGGATCTTACGATATGCGATATGTGACATTGCAAAATCGCAAGATCACAGTATCGAGGTTTTGATAGGTAACATTTAAGTTGTTGACATAATATCCTCCGATGTGCAATATGCGATCGGTATGTCGCATACAATTTCAATCGCAAGTCGCATATCGATATTTTTTTAATATGCTTAAATTTGCTAGTAAGGAATCATGTGATTTACGATTTGCGATGAGGACATTAATATGCTTTAAGTTAGGTTAAAAAGGGATTTTCAAAAAGTGACAATTTTCTAAAAGTTGGCATTTTATTCACAAAGAGGAGAAAAATTCAATTTAAAAGGGTCCCTATTTGTATTATACATAATAAAAATGGGGGGGTTGTTGCATAGCACAATAATTGGCGATTCACTTGGGAGAACCAACTATCTCTGATTAGTTTCTTTGACATTTCTCAAAATTTCAAAACAAGAAAATTTGTGAAAAAATAAGAATTGATTGATTCATTTTTATGGAATATAAAGTATTCACCTATCTCATTTCTTTTCTTACTCGACCCTTTAGGTGATAAAACATGAATGTCTATATCAATAAATACTTAGATTTATAAAGATAATGTAGGTATTCTCTTAAAGTTGGCTTTGTAGATTTTTACTCATTTATCATAGATAGAGCCTCTACTGCCAGCAGGCATTCATAGCCTTGACAGGGTTATCCTTTTACCAACAATGACTCATAGTCCCATCTAAAATTGATTCCTAATTTCAAAATTTAATCAAAATTTTGTTCAACTTCCTTTTACTTGGAACCTGTCTCTTTTTTATGGTACTTTTTTACTTCAAATATCCTTAAAAGCCATTTTCCAGGCTTGGCAACTTGATGGTAACAATGTTGGGCATGGAATCCCCGCACAACATGTTTTGGGGCTCAAAGCCCAAGTTTTGAGTGATATTATTGTAAAGATCCGTGAATTGCGGGCGTGAAATGTATGTTAAAGTCATATGGCTATCCGCTGTATGTTTTGAATGTTTCCATTGACAAATGTGGGTGAAGGGTTTGCCGTTGCAATTCATTGTTGACAGTGGGAGCCAAAAGAACCTTATTTCAACAAAGGTTGTGAAGCAGTTGGGCCTACCAACTATACCACACCCACAACCATATAGCATCACGTGGCTTCACCAAGGACGAGATCTTCGAGTTTGCCAGCAGTGTCGCCTTCCCTACATCATCAAGCCCTTCAAAGATGAGGTATTGTGTGATGTTGCACCTTTTTATGTTTGTGATGTATTATTAGGCCAGGCATACTTATGGAGGCGACATGTTGTTTATGAGTCAAGGCCTTGATATGTTATTATTTCCTTGGGTAATTAATTATATAGGATACCGGAGGTAGCCCCACATACTGCCACCTCTTTGATCTCTACTAAGAAAGGTAGTAAGATCATCTCTGAGACTAGGAAATTTATTTTTTGACTAGTTTGCTCTAAGTAAGGGGAAGATCGTAGCCATGTCGATGACCCCTGCGAAGGGTTCCTCCATGCAGAAACAACAACAACAGATGTATACGGTCATGAAAGAACACATGAACATCTTATCCCCACCAACAGGGGTACCATTACACTGTCAGGTCAAGCATTCATTCAATTTGACTCCCAGAGCACCTGTAACCAATTGGCCGATATATCACTGCTCCATTCTAAAAAATGATAAGTACAAGAAGTGACATGGTCCTTACAACAGTACCAAGGGTGTGGGGAACAATGGTTTGGAGCACAACATTCACCATTTCCTTCACTTGCACCAAGTGTTCAATTTGGACCACCCTCTACCATGATTCCCGCCATTACTGGACACATCAGAGATCGCAGAACAACTCACTAGGGACCAAGTTTATTAGATTGAGGAACTCAACACAATGGGGACCATTGCTTCCTAAGGGGGGAGGAATGATCCAAGTGGATGTTGGTGGCCACCCACCTATCCGACTTAGACCTCCACAACCGTCTCTTTCATTTTTTCAGTTTCCTTATTTGTAGCACAATTTACTATTTTTAGAAGTTTTTTGGGTCCTGGAATTTCAGAGCTGGTTTGAGGCCCTAAACGACAGTTTTTTGGAAATATGGGATAAACATGGGTCCTTTGGTTAATGTTTCTCTTCCAAAAGTTGTATTCCTCGGATAGATATTTCTAACGAGCTATTGTGTGCATCAAACCAAGATCGTATGCCAAAGTTACGACCCCAAGAAGTTGATGTACCAATTTACCCGAAATGGGGCCCATAGTTTGGCATTTCATCTCCTAGGGTTAGGATTTTGGATGTTTAGTGTTGTCCATTGTTTCTCAACAATAAATAGGTGTTCGAGACTCATTATAACATAGGTCAGAGGCATGTAGCCGCCGCATCTCTTCTTAGAGATAAGCTACCATCGCCCTAGCTGGTTTATTTCCATTTCTATTTGTAAGCATATTTCAGTATTTTACATTAATGAAATGAACTACTATTTCTACTGCAACCCTATCTTTATGGTTATATCTCTAATTTTTTGCATTTATGTTTAAATCTGGATTAGTGGTATCAGAGTGGTCTGCTTTTTCTCTATTTTCTTTGCATGTCCCCAACGAGGTTGGGATATAAGGAGTTAGGGCTTGAACAGGTCGAACCCTTGCATGATCAACCTCGCAAATCTCGACGGCCTCCAATGGCGGATGAAAAGAAAGATGAGGGGGTAGGAGATCTTATCAAAATCTTCATCAAAGAGGCCCTTGAGCGACAAAGGAACGAGATGATGGACAACTTTGCCCATATCCTTCAGCGTCTACCCAGAGGCGATGCATTGGCTTGCAACAGCTACTCTGGGAATGCCACACCCTTTAAGGTACAAGTTAATTTTGAAATCCCCATATTCAAGGGTTAGATAGATGCAGATGCCATAGATAAATGGTTAAATCTATTAGAAGGGTATTTTTTGTTCATGGTTTTTCTAGTTGGGAAAAGATTATTTTCGCTTTTCTGAAAGCAGCCCCCCACGTTAAGGACTGGTGGGAAACCCACTATGAGCAGAAGGATGAAAGTACGAGCTCACTAGTTTTAGCCACACCTACTTGGAATTCATTCTAGGATGCCATCCAGGAACAATACTACCCTGTCAAAAGCTATGAGGACAAACACATAAAGTGGACCATGCTGCGGTAGGGAAGGGACCAAGATGTGCGGGAGTTCCTAAACATCTCCTCGCTTGGCATGGCATACTGATACGCCATCAAGATTGAGAAAAAGTTTAAACAAAAGAAGCAAGACTTTGGATCTACGAATCCAAAGAACAAAGGGCAAAGCCAAGGTGGGGTGATGCAAGACAACCTGCAAAAATTAGAGGAAAAGAACAACACCATGAATTCAAAGGACATAGGAAAGTGGTGTGAGTTCCATAAGAGCCCCACTCACAACACAAGTGAGTTTCGGACCAAGCAGTTGCTGGTGGCTGAGTTGAAGGCTTCCGAATTAGATGCATGTTCTGACCCTGAGTTAGAACCTGACAAGGGGAATAACAAAGGGAAGCTGATCATTCATGCGGAGCCCAGCGCCACTATTGCCACCACCAAGATCCAAAAGAATGAGCCCAAAGACCCAGAGGAGGGGGAGTGTCTTTTCCACTCATATATGTGGGTGAAGGGTTTGCAACTGCAATTCATTATTGACAGTGGAAGTCAAAAGAACCTCATTTCAACACAGGCCATGAAGCGGTTGGGCCTACTGAATATACCACACCCGCAACCATATAGCATCGGGTGGCTTCACCAAGGAGGAGATCTCTGGGTTTTCCTATAGCGTTGCCTTTGCTACAGCATCAATCCCTTCACAGATGAGGTATTGTGTGATGTTGCACCTCTGGATGTTTGTGATGTATTACTAGGCCATACATACTTGTGGAGGCGACATGCTGTTTATGAGTCAAAGCCTCGCTCTATTATTATTTCCTTGGGTAATTCATTATACAGGATACTAGAGGTAGCCCCACTTACCGCCACCTCTTTGATCTCTACTAAGAAAGGTAGTAAGATCATCTCCCAAAATAGGAAATTTATTTTTTGATTAGTTTTCTCTCAAAGTAAGGGTAATATTGTAGCCATATCCATGACCCCTGCGAAGGGTTCTTCCACATAGTAGCAGCAACAACAGATGGATATGGTCATGAAAGAACATAGGAACATCTTCTCCCCACCCACAGGGGTACCATTGCACTGTCAAGTCAAGCATTCATTCGATTTGACTCCCAGAGCACCTCTACCCAATGGGTCGATATATCACCGATCCATTCTGAAAAATGACAAGTACAATAAGTGACATGGTCCTTACACTAGTACTAAGGCTATGGGGAACAATACTTTGGAGCACAACATTCCCCTATTCCTTCGCTTGCACTGAGTGTTCAATGTGGACCGCTCTCTACCATGCTTCCCACCATTATTGGACACATCATATATTGGAGAATAGCTCACCAGGGACCAAGTTCAGTAGATGGGGGAACTCAACGCAATGGGGACCATTGCTTCCTAAGGGGGGAGGAATGATCTAGGTGGATGTTGGTGGCCACCCACCTATCCCACTTGGACCCCCACAATTGTCTCTTTTAGTTTTTCAGTTTCCTTATTTGTAGCACAATTTATTATTTTTAGTAGTTTTTCGGGTCATGTACTTCCAGAGCCATTTTGAGGACTTAAATGACGTTTTTTGGGAAATCAGGGAGCAAGATGGGACCATTGGCTGATGTTATTTTTACCAAAGTTGTAGTCCTAAGATAAATCTTTCTAATCGTCTATTGCGTGCATCAAACGGAGATCGTATGCCAAAGTTACAACCCTGGGAATTTGATGTACCAATTTACCCAAAACGGGGCCCATAGTTTGGCATTTCATCTCCTAGGGTTAGGTTTTTGGATGTTTAGTGTTTTCCATTGTTTCTCAACAATAAATAGCCCTTTGAGCCTCATTGTAACATAGTTCAGGGGCATGTAGTTGCCACATATCTTCTCAGAGATAAGCTACAATTGTCCTAGCTAGTTTATTTACATTTCTGTTTGTAAGCATATTTCAATATTTTACATTAATGAAATGAAGTATTATTTTTGCTGCATCTCTATATTTATGGTTATAGCTGTAATTTTTTCCGTTCCTATTTAAATTTGGATCATATATCCCAAGCAATTGGAGCGACAAATGAGTTGGTAAACCATTCGATGAGCAACTGATCAACAATCCTAAATTTGATCAGGCAACATCTATGTCTCCATTCATGGATGTGATCGGAGATGTGTGTCGCAGTATCTTGCTTAAGCGATGTGAGCAAATAGGTGCCAATTTCATAAAAAACTGGCAACTGGAAATGTGTGAGAAAGGCCATGGCCAAAGAGTTGAAGTCATGGTAAGTACTTCGAGGAAGCTCAATGTACTACTTGGTTGCAGCACCTGTGAGGGTTCGTTGGAAAAGATGGAGATGAATAGAATCATCAACGTAAGAATTTGAAGAGCACCATAGCTGATATGTCGTCACATGGGCTTGAGGATCTTCTTTTTCTTTCCCATCGAACTTGGGACAATTGCTCGGGATCTTGGATAGAACTAGAGGCCATTATAGTGAATGAAGAATTGGATCATTCGTTTGTTGAGACACATCTAGCAACTCTAGCGTGCCCAAGAATGGAAATTGAGTATTAAAAGGCATTGGAGGTTGATAAGCGGGTCCAACCGAAGCAGCGCATCCCTACTGGTAAGGATTTTGGCCCCATAGTGGAGGGTTTTGGCCATATGGCATTTGAATCTGCCCCCACTGTAGGTTACCTTGGCCGTAAGGAGGATTTTTACCTTGAACATCTTGAAACTATCTGGTCATAGGTTGTTGATAAGAAACATGCTGGTTAAGAGGCTGTTGAGCCTGTTGACCTTAGACATATGGATATTGCACCTGTTGCCCCTGAATAAACAGATTTTGAACTTGTTGCCCCTGAATATGAGGATTTTGGACTTGTTGTCCTTGGACATAAGGATTGTACACTTGATTCCCTTGGACATAGGGCTTCTAGACTTGCTTCCCTTGGTCAAAAGGATTATGTACCTAGTGCCCTAGGACATTATGATTTTGGGTCTACTGCTGCAAGACCTGACCCTGGCCTTGTCCTTGCAAGGGGTGACCTCGTTGATATGTATATAAGGGTTTCTATTGCCCGGGTTGGCTCTGCTACTGCAAGGGTTGACCTTGCGATTGCAAAGGTTGTCCCTACAGCTACAGAGGTTAGCCTTGCGAACACATAGGCTGGGGGTTGTGCAGAGCATACTGCATCTGCTAGTGCATGGGTTGCTACAACTGTTGCGAGGGTTGCCCCTGCAGTTGTTGCAGTGGTCCTTGTTACGGTATCACCTGCCCTTGTTGTTGCATGGACAGACCTTGTTGCAACAAAGGTTGCCCTTGTTGTTGCAGAGGTTGTCCTTGCTGTTGCAAGGGTACTTGAATAGTTCCCATAAAATTTCTAAACTGAATCTTGTCATAGCCACCCTGAACAGTGGATGGGCTAGTCTGAACGTACTGCCCAAACTGAAGGACGTAAGGAAAATTGACCATTCCTTGAGAACCATATGGAATGTAAGGAGTTTGATACTGAGCCTGAGCCTCGTAAGGCTACTAACATTGGAAATTTCTTGACCCAAATGGACCAATAGGATTTTAAACCTGTTGGTACTAGACATTGCTTGATCTAGCAGGACCAGAAGGGTTTTGGATAATTCTAGAAGAAGGTTGGTTCATGCAAACCATGTGAACCTATGAGCTACTCACATTGGTGGTGCTTGACACCATAGAAACACTTAGATTTTTCCCCCCAGGCGATGGCATAACTTGGCCACTTATTGGAGGGATCGAAGAACTGACAATAATATTCTTCGAGACCGTTGGTTGAACCAAACGGGTGACTAGGACGGACGAGACAAGAGGGTTCGGAACGGTGGGTTGCACTGGGACTGAGGTAACGATTTGTTGGGAGGTTAGGTTCGCAATAAATGGACCTGTAGTGGAAATCGTGCCAGACGCTAAAATAGGGTTATGACAAAGTGATGAGGCACTAGGTGTACCTAAGACCAATTGTGCCAAAGTCACATAATTAGGTGGTAAATCCTGATACACACTGATGGGAATGTTCCCTGTATATGGGAAACCTTTAGGAGGAAATTGATGTTCTTCCTCTTTGACAATGTGTGGAGTAGAAACTTCAGATTCATCCAGAGAGGTAACTGGAGCATTGCCTTTGCGTTCCATAGCTGGGAATAAATGACAACGAATGACCAAAGATGTACAAGGGGATACTTATAAAGGAACAATTGGTTGATCATACAGACTATACATATGTTTTGGTGATATCACAACAAGGTCAAACAAAGGATTCAGAGGATATATAACTAGTCTAGGTCAACCGTAAGTAGTCGGCGAAATCTCAGGAGTTTGGACAGGATTGTCCTGAGATTCTGGGCCAATATCAATAGGTGACCCAGTATGTGAAGTAGGTGGAGGATGAGATGAAAAAGTTTGAATGCTGAGAACGATTCTGAGTTCAACACCTTGGTCCTCGAGTGACTCTGGTAATTTAGGAGAGGGCTCCTCAGACAATATTTCAGATGGAGGAGAGGATGAGGAACTAGTTGAACCAGATGGTTCAACCATGATGCCTTGTCTTAGTTAATAGGAAAAGAGAGATAAACTTCAAGGATTTAAAATGTTCTTTAGGGAAAACTCACGATTTGGTCTAGAAAATACTAACAGCATGTTATAAGATCATCGGCAATCATTTTTTAAAACGCATAAAGAAACTGGTGCTCTTTCATGTTTTAAGAGTCAAGAAAGAAACAAAGACAACTCTACTACTTTCTATTGGAAACGAGCTCGAAAGGACAAGCAATAGAATGATCTTTTAAATTTAATGTGTCAAAAAGATCAAATGACTACTCTGGATGATCAAGATTAAAAGGATTACCAGGCAACAATGAACTGCAGAATACCTCCCGGCGAACCAAGAAGTACGCGCAGGAAATATCCCCAAATGTTGTGTTCGGTGTATCACATTTGCACGGCAATAGAATCGGCTTCCTATGGATGAAGGATTGCAGCCTAGAGGGGTCTCCCATTATATAATCGATGGTATGGGGAGCACAAATCAGTACTAGCGATGTCTAGTGCCGAAGCTAACGACAACTGCTAGGTTTAAAGACGTTGGAACACGTCTCTAGCCTAGACCTTCTAGATGTGATCGTTAGGTTTCAAATGAAACTTTGCTTAATTGAGTTCATTTTAAAGTTTATCTTGAATTATGTCTTGGTTTTCAGGCCTTCGTGATGTGAATCGAAAATCCCTAAATGCATCTAAATGAGACAATACCCTTTCAATTCGATGAATTGTCTACACTAGAGAGGGTAGAAAACACAATCAAATGCAAAAACCCAAGCAACTGAAAGCAAACTTATTTTTCACTAATTCACTTTTCAAGAAAATAAACTAATGAAAAGTACATTCCAATTCTTAATTTCCTAATAGGTACACTCGAATAGTCCTTTGAAAATCAAAGAGAATTCTTTTTCCTTTTCAAATGCCAATGCAATCCTAGTTTTCAATGATGCTAACTACCATAACATATTGACGCAACAAACTAGAATTTTGTACGTTTCATGAAATGAAAAAATAAATTTCTCATAAAATAATTCAATGAATTTTTTTTCGAGACAATCAGTTCTCAAGCAAATGAAAAACATGAAAAGAGAATCTCTTTCAAACTAATGACAAAATGGATTTACCAAAAGCAAGACAAGAAATGTAATCTATGCCAGAAAAGAGACGTTTAGACAAGCAAACAAAAACTTTTCAAACTTGTGTAATGGAGGTCAAAGTCGTAGAAGGACCATAAATGTAATGTAAGGAGTAAATGCACCAACAACTTGACTCACTGAGTTCACAATCAGCTAAATGGATGACAATCTAGATGCCCTAGTGCCACTAACCTTCCAATGACTCAAGAAATCAAGTGAAAATATGGAATATCAATAAGCAACCAAACCAAATGAAAAGCAGCTTTCTAGTCAGGGAGTGTTGGGTTGTGTTATATTCTTTCCACGACTAGCCCACATTATGTCGATTGCATAGCGGGGGGGTCATAAGGGGTTTGAGGGGTGTAGGTAACCCCACTCTATGGGGTCCTAGGTAGCGCCCCAGAAAATTTTGGTTTTGGACCCTATATTAGGTTGGGTGGACCCACCTATAGTTTTGTGCATGATTTTTGCACATGGTCTTGGATGTGATTCTTTTTGGTCCATGGTATTGCATGCTTCAACATGTATAAATATGTATTGTAAAATTGAAAGGAACATAATGAAAAATCAAATCTGGTAGTCTCGGTTTTGGGATCCAAGGGAAAATCTTTGTGTATATGTGTTTTATGTGTTATGCTCTCACATTGTTTATTTTTTGTGTTTTAGAATTCATATGTAGGTAATTTATGTACGGGGTTAAAACCTATAGGGAGAAGACAGTCTAAACAGCTTACAGGGTAGAAATCATGAGAGAAAAACACACTGGCCAAGATCTAGGGTGAACCCTAATCTTCACTTATAGGCATCGACGCGAATGCCTAACTGAAAAAAAGCACTAGAAGGGGGTCGGCGTGACTGTTCCTCATCACATTGCATTGATCAGCGTCAATGTTAGCAAACTAAGTGCACTGAGTGAGGATGCAAAGAAAAAATAAAAATTTCCAAAAGTTGGGACCAAACTTGCTACTATGAATTTCAAACCTAGAGCAGTAAGCAAAGGAAAGCAAATAGAACTAAAGGGAAATGGTGAAACTAGAAAAGTTCACACAAAACCATGAAATTTCCCAGCAAACAAACAGAAGGATTAGTTCCCCAGTGAAGTCACCAATTTGTGGTGAAGTAAATTCATAAGTGCGGACACAAACAATTCCTCTAGCCTGATTGTTGGCATTATGACACAGGTTCAACGCTATGACATAGGTGTTGTCCTTGATGGCAACTCACTGTGATGACAAATCACAGTTCAGGCTCTCAGAATGAAAGAAAAAGAGATATATGAAGGTTCCTCTTAACCAAGTCGCGTATACATGCGGGTTTGACGATCAAAAGGCACGTATACGTATGGATGAACTTTCATGCAAGGAAAAGTGTGTACATGTGGGAAAACTTATTTTTTGGTCCACGGTATTTAGTCCTTGGTATTTGAACCTATGGTTTTGGACCATGGTATCTCGTCCTAAGTGTTGAACCCAGGTATTTGGTCCAAGGTAATGGTTCTAAGTGGTTTTGGTCCATGGTATTGAGTATGGCCTAAGACTATAAAAGGAGGAGAAGATCATTAGGCAAATTCACTCAAGTATTGAATATCTTATGGAGATCAAGATCTAGAATTGGGTTATGGTGCATAGCTAGATCTTAACCAAGGAGGAAACTAAGCGCTAGAAGAAGCATAAGTTCTATTGTTGTGTCAAGATCTTAAGGCTTGAATAGTAGTATCTTTGTGTCATTTTGATTTGTTATATTTGGCGCATGAGTTGATCTATAAATCTGATAATCTTGGTATAACTGATGTCTGAATAAGTGAAAAGGGTAAATTATCTTTTATAGATCTGTACTTAGGTTCGGCACGGCAGAGGCACATATACACACTAGTTGAGTAAGTCAAAACAACGTATATGCTGGTTGGCCTTAATACAAAAGTGTATGCACGCAGGTTCTACATATTGAAGTAGCGTACGTCTCATGAAATATGTTTTAGCTACTTCTATTTATTGCTGCAGTTTTGTAGGTTCAGGATTGGTTTCTGGTTACTGTTAATGTATTTTGGTTATAGCATTCAGAGAAGTAATTGTTTGATTCAATTTTGATTGAAGCAAAGGAGATTGGTTGATGCAGACGCATTTGATGTTTGATTATTGTCATTGATGGATCCAATCTGAAAATTTATGAAACGTGGTCCCTGGAAGAAAGAGAAGGTTGTAGCCTTCTATAGGTCAACACCTACATACTAGTACATCAGCTAGTACAAGAGCTAAGGGGGTTTGTAGCTCCCTTCCAGGAGAAGCTAGAGAATGAGAGAAGGTTGTAGCCTTCTGCAGGTAGAAGCCTGTGTACTAGTATAATACTGCACCAGTACAAAAATATTTTTAAAATAAGTTTCTTATTAAAAGAAGATAGAGACGAATTGTAGCAGGTGGTTTTCACCCACATTGGGTTTCCACCTTATATCTTGTGTCCGTGTGTGTGATGATCTGTTATGTTTTACTGCACCTGTTTACTGTTATTATGGTTAATGAAGTTCTGATGCACTGATTAAAGATCAACATTTAATGAATCATAAGTTTACTGATATACGTTGGTTGCCTTAGTCACAGTAGCATATATACGTAATTTCCCATAACTGAAGTAGCGTATACAAATCTAATTATGAAATTAAAAATGATTGATTTGATAATACTGATTCACCCCCCCTCTCAGTATTATTTCCAACAATTGGTATTAGAGTAGGTCCTTCAGAAGAAGCTTGATCGCTTGAAGGAAGATCTATCATCATGAGCAACTACGAAAAAGAGGCATCTATCAAGCCACCAATCTTTGATGGGAGCAACTTCGTCTATTGGAAGGTAAGAATCACAACCTATCTTCAATCTCTTGGTACAGAAGCTTGGGATATCGTGGAAGCAGGATACACATTTCCATCAACAACTCCTACAGATATAGATGGTAAGAAGTAGTATGAAACAAATGCAAAGTTTGTCAATACTCTATTAGGGAGTTTATCTCAATCAAAATTTGTCAAGGTTATGCAGCTCAAAACTGCAAAAGAAATATGGGACAAGATCGTTCTAAGCTATGAAGGAGACAATCAGGCAAAACGTGTAAAACTACAAAATCTTAGAATTCAACATGAAAATATCAGAATGCACAATGATGAAAGTGTGGCTAATTATTTCTTATGTATAGATGAGATTGTTAATCGTATGAAAAAGTTGGGTGAAGAGATAAAAGAAGTTACTTTGGTTGAAAAGGTTCTAAGATCTTTGTCTTCTAAGTTTGAATCAAAAGTTTCTACCATAGAAGAAAAGCAGAATCTACAGAGCATTACCATGTCATAGTTGCACGTAATCCTAACTGCTTTCGAAATGAGAAAAGGGGGACCATCAGATAGGAGAGAAGCTGCATTCAACGCTTCAGGAAAAGGAGATTACAATGAGTTAGGACATATGTCAGAAGGAGGGGAAGAATCAAACTTTGTTAAGAACCTTCAACAGGGTTCTAGAAGATTGAGAGTAAGCTACCTTTCAAATGCTTTTCTTGTGGAAGAGTCGGTCACTATGTAGCCAAGTGTCCTCATAAAGGTAAGCTTGACAAAGGTAAGGAACCAGTTAGATGGAACAGAAAACCTAATGTAAGTAAGAAGAGCTATTATACTCATGAAGACAGTGATGGATTTTCAATTAGTGATGAAGATGAACAATGTAATTACTATAGACTTTTGATGGCTTTTGAAGATGATTCTTTCTTGGATGCTATAGTTGAAGATGATCTCTATGAAGAAATTTCTAAACTTAAAATTTGTTTAGAAGAAAAGAGTATGATCATAGATACTCTGACATTCCAACTTGCTGAAAGGGAAAGACATAATGAAAAGTTAAAATGTGAAATTGTGGGACTTAGAAAAGACATTGAGAAAAAAAAAGCTCTTAATCTTAGATTTGATAAAGGATCTAAAACTTTAGATGAGATTATCAAAGTGCAACATTCTCCTCTAATCAAGACAGGTCTTGGATATTTTTAAGAAACATCTCAAGCACAGAAGCCATCCACCTCCAAAAGTTATCTAGATGCAGCAAGGAGAAGTGAATAGGTTGACAATCGACAACAAAGGCATAAAGTAGATCACCAGGTAAATTAGGGTCAATCTACTTCAAGGATGAACAGAGATCACCAAGTAAATCGGGGACAATCTACTTCAAGGATGAATAGAAGTTACAACCAACCGTAGGTAAATCATTCTCAATTTGCCTATGGAAACTACAATCACCTGGACGGTAGGTTTGATAATCCTAGGAATTTCTTCAACGGAAAATGTTTCTCTTTTCATAACTTTGGACACAAAGCTGCTCAATGTGTTGCCTTGTTATGAAACCAGCTCACAAAAAGATAGAAAAAAGAGATCAACGCCTTAGAATCCAGCCTCTTCGAGGGGGCAACCTCCTTTACATTACACAAATGAACAATTCTTGGATGATTCAAATGACAAAACCTCCTTTCTATATATAGGAGTCTAAGGAGTCACAAGATAACCCAGCCGACCTAACAATAATAATATAAAGCCACAAAAATAACAATAGAGGGATTCTATGGGGCACAATAATAACAATATGGGGACAATAGGGGCAAACAATATTAATAAGGGGTACAACTACAATAGTAATGGGGTAATCACTAGTATTATAGGGACCCAACATGCCCCTCTCCTTCAAAAAAGTGTTGTCCTCAACGCTTGAGTAGTTCTGGATACTTCTGTATAAAATTATCATCCTCCCATGTGGAATCTTCTGCAGATAAGTTCTTCCACTTGATGAGATACTTCCGAAATTGATCGATTTCGC
>APFE031728406.1:20680-34054 GCA_000404065.3 Pinus taeda | reverse complement strand
GGAAGCTATCGATGAACAGTGGCACAACGTACATATGCTTATTGCATCTTTTCAGAAAAAGGAATCGGTGGCTAAATTGTCAATGTTTGGCCACTTTTTTAATTATAGACACATAGAGGAGAGATTCCTAATGTTGTGCAGGGACCGGTAATTGATATAGTACTGGTCCCACCAAACCACCATAAATTGAGACTTTTGAAACCAAAATTTAAACAAAAATAAATAACATTATGTATAAATAAGTATTAATTTATGTCCAAAATTTCCCCATACATTGACTGAGCCCACAACTCTCCATAAATAGTATTTTACTACTTAACACTGCAAACCATATTGACACAAGTAGAAAACAGCGAAAGCCATAAAGGCTTCCAAAATGGTCTAATCCAGAAGTACAAAGCAGCAGTCTCCCACTCATCAAAACTGCAGCTTTGCATCCCAAATAAATATGTCTACCTGCACATAACAAAAGGGAATGTATGTCAGCCATAACCGCTGTGTTGTTCAACAACTAAACACCCTATGTTCAATAAATGACACCCAACCCAATAACATTTAAACCCACTTTGTTCAATAAATGACACCCAGACCCAATAACTGCAATAAATGACACCCAACTCACTCTACTTCTCATTAAAACAGATCAAAGCACATGGATCAACAAATAACCAATTCCCAACCATTAGATCACGTCAAATTAAATCCATACCACACATTCAAAATGAAGCCATTGCAATCCATGTGCATCCATGTCCACCAATTAAATTCAAGTCCCCAAAACTATAAAAGAAGTCCACCCACTGTTGAAGTTGCATCATATGCTTTCAAACTATTCAGCAAACTTGAAGACAACATCACAAAACAGTGGCCAATATATCCAAGTTAGTTATATGAATTACAACTCATTCTTCTTACAGTTCTGTTTTCATTGTTTTCATTTATCAGATTTCTTACATGATCTGTCTGGCCATAACTACTAGAAGGATACCTGGATGGTTTCACAAACAGCCATTGAAAGTCGTTCTTCTTACAGTTCTGTCCATAGGGTTACAGTTAACCTTTTTTATACAGATTTCATGTATGTGTTCTAGCTTATTATGGCAACACTTATTCGATCATCAGCTTCATAGTTATTACAGCTTACATATCACAAAGGTTACGTATGTCATGTTAGTACTGTAGTCACAACTTGTTTAGCTTATAGGAATTGAACCTATTGAATACAGTCGTATCCATCTAATCAACCAACTTGGTCATAGCTCTGATTACATCTTATGCTTAAAACGTGTTGTTTTTTGTATGTTGAATATGGATATGCTTACCTTATGAACTATGATGAAACGATACAAGCTCTGATCATAGCCTAAGCTGAGTAACTGTTTAGTGATACTAATGAAGCTTGAGACTAGTGATAAGAAAAATGTATTACTAAGAGTCTATGTTTCTTACATGTTATGATAGTGTTAATTAGGGATATACCTATACATATTACTTATAAGTTAGAACATGTATACTAGTATGATTACGGTCAAAGTATTGGAATTGATGAAACTCGTGTATCTTACTCACTACGTGATATAGTATGAAGCTAAGTTGTATAAGCTATATAACATAATACATTGAACAAAAGTATGTATCATATTCAATGGATCTCATTCATATTATCACTACTAAGCTCTATACACTAAAAAGCTCGTATTAGTATCTAAGCATGGTTTTAGTTCACCCTTATCTATGAGTGAGCTAGAACAAAGCTTTGTATAATTACATATGTTATATCTATATTAAAGCTGAGTCCAGTCTATTAGGGAGATAACCAACCTGTGATACACGTACTTTATCATATCTATACATGTATTTATTAGGTTAGTACTGATAGGTCAACCTTTAGATGATGTCACTTATAAAATATCTGTGCTATTACTTATGCCGAGTGTAATGAGAATGAGACAAGCAAGTGATTAGGTAAACAGGCATGGTTAGAAAGAGTCATGTGTAACTACTGTGTTCTAATTCCATAGCTTGTCATAAGCTTAGATAAGGTACAAAGGTGACAAGCTAATCAATATACAACATGATATCCCGGGGTTCTCGCTCTTAGTCATTCCTATTATATAAATATATTTTTTCTTATTAGTATATAGAGTACCGTTCTCTCCATAATCAATACATATGGATAGATTGTAATCATTGTATACGCATATCCTAATGTAACAAGCTCTGTTTCCTCATTACTTTGATTTCCATGGTTCTACTTATGGCACCGATTCAACCATTAGTAATGATTACACTCTACTCTATAGGGTAAGTACATATTGAATAGACCTGCTTATTACCTGTATTCCCTAATCTTTAACAGGTATAAGGAGAATGACGTAATTCATACATGTTTACATACCTCATTGGTTTAGTTGTATAACGCTGTTGAAAGTAAATGGAAAATGATATTTGAAACAACTATCATAGAATCCTACTTGAATCCATATAAAAGTTTCTAAATTGATGAACTATGGATTTACTTGGAATGACATTTGCAAAATTTTGACACTTCCCTATGGAAGTGAAACATTTACTCTCATTACGAAAACAGATGAATACATGGAAAAATAGCTTAATTTCAAAATTTCTTGGATCACTTTGGGTTTGGGTTATAAGAATTTATAAGCAAGTGTTACATTATCAGTCATTTGGTGCCATTGTCAGCCTACACAACATATGTACTCCACAAAGATCATAAAGAGTTACAATTGGAACTAGTGGACTCTTCAAGGAATCTGGCATAGATAGATTTACAAGGGTTTAAAGAAAAAACACTTAGGTTATGTATCAAAACCCCCGATCCATTGTAAGGCTATTAATACATGCAAAAAACAGTGTTTCAAATGAATCTAAGCCACATCAACAAGAAACAACATCAGAAACACAAAACAATTTCATCTCCATTACAAAAACAAAATCCCACTTCACCATTGAACCCTTAATTTGCAATGAGAGACTACGAAGTAATGCGATTCAATTTCCTGTAACATAAGTAATGCAATTCGATTTCCTGTAACATACATGTTGATAATTTCCTGTAATAAAGGAAAAGTATTTTTGCAGAAGTAATAAAGCATAATTTAAAAATATTCTAATGTCTAAATGCATGCAATAATTTTACAGGTTGTTGCATCTATGGCAAAAGGAAGTTACTCTGCTTGTACAAGGAGAAGTGGCAGGAGAGTGACAAGGGGTGCGCAGCTGCGATGCACATCATCTGATGATGACAGGCCAGTAGATGTCAATGCCAACAATGCACCAGGGAACATTGTTGAGGATGACCATGTGACAGCGGCTGATGTTAACACACCATCAGCCACAGAACCACCATCAACAACAGTCCAAGGGGAAAGCTCAACTAAAAAAATCAGTGCTATAACAGGATGGACAAAAGAACAAATGTTAGTTGCAATTGACGACATAGAGTTTCATAGATACTCAATTCGGGCATCTGCAAAAAAACATGGTATTCCTCCCTCATCAATACATTATTAGATAAATGGATTGACTCGTACAAAATGTAGAGGGCCTCTTACAGTTATGACTGAGGAGGAGGAGGCCGAGGTGGTTGAGTGGTGTAAAGAGATGGCCCAACTAGGACATGGGCTAGAGTTGATACAACTCAAATCAACAGTTGCTCAAATCTGTCAAGGGAGGCCAAACTCATTCAAAGATGGGTTTCCTGGTACATCATGGTGATTTGGGTTTAAAAAAAGGCATCCAGAACTTGTATTGTGTACTGTTGAGGGCCTTGACAGAGACAGAGCATTAAATTTGCGCCCTACAGTTGTGCAAAAGTTCTATGACACACTTTTCTAGTGCTTATGATAAACATTCTTATGGAGCAGACCATATATGGAACTGTGATGAAACAGGTTTACAGGCAGGGAGGAATTGTGGCATGCGGGTAATTGCCAAGAGAGGGAGCCGAAATGTGCCAAATATTTTGCCCAAGAGCAAGAAGTGGATAACTATTTTATGTTGTGTCAATGCAATTGGTACTTCAATCCCAGGATTTTATCTATTCAAAGGTAAAAATCAACTGAAAAACTATATACAGAACTGTGAACCAGGTGCATGCATGGTTGCACATCCCCATGCATGGATGACTAAAGAATTGTTTCTAAGTTGGCTTTTTCACTTTGCTGCATCGGTACCAGGTGGCGTCTCGCCTAATAACAGACACCTTTTGATATTATATGGCCATGGGAGCCACATGGCTGTACAAACAAATGAGGAAGCAAAAAATTTAGGCATTGACCTGTTGACATTGCTAGTTCATACCACTCATAGACTACAACCCCTTGATGTTAGTGTGTTTGGCCCTTTCAAGAACTATTTCAGGTCGGAGCGCGTTGCATGGATGGCAAAGAATCCAAGGGTTGAGATGAAAAGGTTTGAGCTACAGAGCTTGCAAGTAAAGCTTTTAAAAGGGCTTTGACATCATCAAATATCAAGGCTGGCTTTAGGAGGACAGGAATCTGGCCACTGAACTATGATGCTCTTATGCATGATACTGGTTGTAGCCAAGTGTTTCATGTGGATGGTCAGGAAGAAGGGAATGCCCAAACAGGCGTTGAAGTGCAAGAAGTAGATGACCAAGATGATGTTGTTGCAGCTGGTAATATGATTTCCTTGTCTCAAGGACACTTATATGCTAAAGATGATGAAACTGTATGTGAAACACAATATAACAATGAACAAATTCGCAGTAACATGGAGATCGTTCCACCAACTCAAGAACATGAAATTCTTGTTGCTGATATTGTTGAACATGCAGTTGACAATGACCAATTGACATTGCCAAGCCAAGTAACCCCACCTTCATGGCTAGCAGAAGCAATGATCAATATGAATGCACATAGTGTCTCAGCAACCAATGAAGAAAGCATGAACATGCCCTCACAACCAGCAGAATTGAACAGTGAAATTGTTCATTTTTTGTGGACAATAGATCAATGGAAGAAGATGAAGGACATAATGAGGCATCAAATGAAGATAATGATATAGTTCAATCAGTTCCAACAGATACTGAAAGGGAAGTACCAAGCAATGACATGCAGGTGGGAGGGGTGGAGAAGACACTTGGATGGTTCCTAAAGCTACCAGTACAGAGAGTATCAATGAAAAAAAAGCAAGGTGCACTGGGTAGTCTTCGTTGGGCCAAAGCTCAGAGTTACTCACCTCAGAGGACTATATAAACCTGTTGGTTGAGTTTGAAAAAAAAAAAAAAAAAATTGAAATGCAAGAATTAAAACAGAAAAAGAAGGATCTAGTCAAGGAGAAGAAGGCAGCAAGGATTGTTGTAGCACAACGTCGAGCAGATGAAAGGATTGAAAGAGATAAAGCAAGGCAAGTTAAGGACCAACAAAAGCAAATGGCAAGACAAGAAAAGGAAAAACGAAAGGCACAACAAATGCGTGAAAAGGAACAAGGGTTGATCAATATGGTTGACAATGATACAAGAATAGCTAATGAAACCAGGATTATTTCAAACTCATTGGACTCCATTGCAGATAATACACCATTATTCCAAGATCTCATAAACATTCAAGTGCTTCACTATCAAACTGAGGGTTTACCCACTTGCCTTATTCCTACCAAAGTTGGTGCCAATTCTATGTATGCTCATTACACACCTCCACTTAATGCAGGGGTCAGTAGTGCAAATGTGAGGTATGGGTACTCAATCCTCCATGGTTGGAAGCTGCAAATTGGAGTCAATCATATTGGTAGCAATCAACCATTTCCTAATCAACCCTTGACAGGGAGGCCAACCTACCTGGCTCAAGAAGGTAACTCGGGGAGTTTTGGCACTCAAGATTCTCAGGGCCATTAAGAATAGGGGTGTCATATGTTTTTGTTTGTAACCACATTATGATGTGGATTTTGAATGGATTGTGTCTTTTTCTTGTCACGGAAACATTCTAGCTTACAACCTAGGTTGTTTTATTGCTTTGAAACGCTAACAACATTATGGTTCTATGCATTCACTACATTGAAAAGCCAACATCAGCTTGGTTGGTTGTAAAGCAGTTATATTTGCGAGCTAAGCACAAATGATATCAGTCCACAAAAGATGCTACAATGATAACTTAGATACTTATTCCCTTTTTGAAATTGTTATGTCAATTTATATTATGCCTTGGGGCATCTTTTTCCACTGCAAAGATGAACAATATTTCACAAAATAAATCACTTAATACTTCACCATTAGCTTCAAAATGATGCTCCCAAGACTGATAAGTGATTTATTATGGATATTAAACCTTAGCAAATTGATTTCTTCTTACTGAAACAAGTACACCAGATCTCGAAAAGCATATTTCAGATATCAGAAAACATATACCAGACCTTAGAAAAACACTTGGAAAGTCACCAACAGAAAAACATATGACTTTATTAGCCTCTTATGGTCAATGTGCAATGGTCTTGGGCTTATTATTATTGTCTTATGGTATTTATAAAGTCACAGTAGCAATATGCTTCATATCTAATTATTCATTGCAGTGAGTAAGGATCATAGAAAGCAGGCCACTGTAAGCAGTTTTTCAACTTTGAAAGAATAACCTAGATCTAAGTAAGCTTACCTACAAGCACATACTTCTATAAAATATCTTAACTCTAAAACACATCCATCTTCTATTGAATACATAAAGAAGTTAATACACAACAATAGCTCAAAACCAAAACTGAACTAAACTTAAAGCCTACACAACATATGTACTCCACAAAGATCATAAAGAGTTACAATTGGAACTAGTGGACTCTTTGAAGTCATTATCTTCATTTTTGAAGTAATTATTCTTTAAATTTGCTGAATAAAACCTGAAACACTGAGATAATAAGACACAGAGCTGCAAATAAATTCTCAACCATAAATAAGTAAATAATTCCAACAAATCTGATTTTAATATAATCAAATATGTAGTCATATATAGTTCTAAAATAATTGAACTAAGAATTGTTCCAAGGAAATGAACAAAATGCATGTGATAGACAAAATTGAATGGCATAGGCAGACATGGGAGATAGTCTCTAGGAACCTAACCCAAGCTACTGCAAGCACTAATAAATTATATGGAATGGTACAAAATCTTGAAAGGCAGTTTAAACAATAAAAGATAAGTCAATAGGGCTAGATTTGTCAAATTACATGAGTTCGAACATAAAATAATCTCTTTGGGCACATCTAAACTCAAAATCTGAAGCAGTTAAATTGAAGGATGTGAAGACCAAGATTTTCATGTCATTCAATCGCTTATTCAAATCCAGTGTTACCATCCTCTTGCCTATCCCATGTTTTGGAAACTCTTTGATGATGATAAAGAGTGTAAGGTTGTTACTATTGCAAACCTATCATGGAGGAATTTGGTTACACAAGAAAATTCCCATAAATGCAAAGGATATCCAAGGAGGAATAGGATGTCATTAAAACATTCTCTGTTCACGCTCCAATATTGAAAGGCAACCTATAATATGGCAGGGACTTGAAGCCTCACAATCTCCTGGTGGATAAGCGAAGAGGTGTAGTAAAAATAGCAGATCTTGGCCTCGAAAGAGCATTTACAATTCCTATTAAGAAATATACACATGAGGTGAGTGCTTTAACTGCATTTTCCACATTTGCTACTGGTTTTTGTAGAAATTTTGTCCTCGCTGATTTTAGAGACGGTTTGGTTCTGGTTTCTTGGTGAATAATATCTAATTTTTAGCACTAAGGTTAGAGGTTTCGGGTGTTCAACTTCTTGTTGGACGATTTGGCCTTTTAGGATCAACCCTTTGCAGAGCATGTCATACTCACATTTTCTGTATTCATATTTTGGGAATAGTCCACATTTTCTTCTGGGTTTAGCAGGAAATTTGGTCGTCCCTGATTTTGGTCGTTTAGGTTTCATAGTGTATACCATTTAACTTCCAGGTATAAGGGAAGAGGTTTAGGGTTTTTGGACATATATGATTACTGTCATAGGCTGAGGATTCACATCGTATTTGTAACCCTTTTCTTTCTAGAGTGGGGACGTAAGACCAGGTTTGACCCTTTGCTTGGCCTTTCAGAAGCAACCCTTTACAGAGCTTGTTAGACCTCTCGATCAAACATCATAAAATTTAATGCAATAACAAGTTTGGATTCAATTTCGGGAGTTACAGTGCTGAGTGGGTTATTGCTTGTAACTTTACATATCCTCTTCATAAAACTTACCTTCATAGCTTTCTATATTACAAAGGAATAAAAAAGGGTTGAGGGTGGAGAAATCTTTCTTATCATTATCATGACAAGGTTCTTTCTCCTTTGACAAACTAGTAGGCTCGTGCTACAAATTGTCACTCTCTGGTACAGGGCTCCTGAAGTTCTTCTGGGGGCTACTCACTACTCTACACTTGTAGACATCTAGTTTGTTGGTTGTATATTCGGTAATAATTTTTAGACAGATTACTTGGATGTTTCAATTTGTTAAGTCATATGTCTACTAGGGTGTCTGACATGGAAATTGTTCTCAATTTTGCAGCTGAAATGGTCAGACTGCAAACCCTGTTTATATTTAGCACCATTATATCAGAAAAAAGCAGAAGACCTTAACACCGAAAATCTACAATGTCGTTTCCGTATGTTCTGAGTCTCACACTAGTTGCAAGCTTTGGAGATGGTAACCAAAACCAAGCTTCCATTAGAATCCAATTTTCTTAATTTTAAACTTCTTGTCACACCAAAGCCAAGGCTCTCAACTAGCATTAAATGGTGTCCATACACCATAATATGTAGCTCAAGAATGTTAAAAAGGAAAGAAACATCACCAATAATTGAGTTATTTCTGTTATAAAAAACCCCAAGGGTAACTTCCAAAAACAAAATGCCAGAAAGGTTACAACATAATGCCAGAAAGGTTACAACATAACTGCTATGAAGAGTGGTACTCAAAGCAGCGAATAAATTATACCTTCAACAAAACCAAAGGGCTACTACTCAAAGCTGCCAATAAATTATATCTTCGACAAAACCAAAGGGCTGCTACGAAGTAACAAACTTGCTTTTAGAAATGTTTTTGAATCCTTTCCAAGAGAAGAGAATAGAGATGGGAATAAAGACTTATAAAGCACTTAAATTCAATACGCAAGGTAAAAGATAGTGCTATAAGACGATAACTTGGAGATTTTGAAGTACAACAAATTTTCAAGTCACATTTGACAAAAAAAAAGAGACACTCTATCTTTATATACAGGTATTACTTTTCTCAAAACCCAACAACATCCCATGGCTTAATTGACAAAACCCAAAACCTGTGTCCAAATTTAACAAAAATTCCAATAAACCAGGTGAGGTGTTGAGAAACACACGGTGAGGTGTTGAAAAACACTTCAGAAAATGGCTGGTAGGATTAAAAGCCTACCGGATAGAAGCCATAAGTCTAGAGCTCGCCGAATCCATAAGTCCAAAGCTCGCCACACATTCGGCGGACCTTCTCCAGCGCTCGTCGGACCTGCCACACCTGCAACAAGTGGGAAAAATTAGCAAATGAGCAAATGGAGAAAAAAAACCCAAAAAACCACACAAATACCACCAAAACCTGCAATTACCTATAAATTGGTACTTGCTCCTCCCAAATAGCAAATAGCGCGAATTAAACAACCACCCAGGAAACCCTAAACCACCGGCGGTCCAGACTGAACAGCAATTGCAGGCGGAAAACCACAAGAACAATAGAAACCCTGTTCCAACCATGGATTTGTGCAAGCAAGCAATGGCGGACATGAACTCAACCATGGCAGACATCATGCACAGGTAATGGAGCCCTCCTGCGCCATCGTCGGCGGAGGGCTTCTAAGAAACACTGGAACCGAACAGAAAACCCACAAGCAAACCACACATCGCGGCGTAAAGGCGGAAACGAGCGGGCAGGAGGTTGGCAGGTGAAGTTTTAATGGTTGACACGCTGCAGAACATGTGGATCTCCAAGCTGGATCCGTGTCGTACACTGCCGCGTGCCGTCCACGTGCTTGTCCGCTAGGTGGAGGGGAGGGCACACAGGTAATGGCGTCCCTCCCCTATATATAATTTTAGTTAATAGAATTTAGTGTAAAAATTGTTGATTTTAGTAAAGTAGGACAATTTGAAAATTTTGAAAAACATTATTTTAAAGGCATTAAATTTTTTAAATGAGTTTATTCCTAATTTGAAATTTTAAATTAATATATATATATATATATATATATATATATATATATATATATATACTATATATATATATATAGATATATAGATATATATATATTCACTAGTGTTATTTAATAATACAAAATAATAATTTTAACCAGAATACATTATGCAATTAATTAAATTAATATAAAATAATGATTTTAACCATAGTTACACTCCAATTAATTATAAAAAAACTAATTCTAATTAAAAATCCCTAATTTTCTTTTATATTACAACAATAATTTCATTTATAAACAAAATTATTACAATAGATAACATTTCATTTTCCTCTTCCTCTTTTCATACTGAAATTTCATTAAATTATTTTATGTTCTTTATATTTATATAAAAATATTAATATTATTTCTTTCAATTATTTTGACACATAAATAAAATGATAAAAAACCAATTATAACCATGATAACCTTAATTTCATGATTTTAAATTTTATATTTATTTGTTATATATTGGAATATTTTTTGGGTTAATCATTTTATTCTATTCTTTTTTATTAGCGATCATGAATTAAAATCAATAAGGTGTTGAACCATGCATCAATATCGTAGTAAATATTAAAAAATAAATCGTTAGATCAAGTTACTTCAAGTTACCTCTAAAATATATTGTAACCATTAAATTAAGTAATTATAAATACATACTTTTTTAACATAATAAACAAGTGTAATATGTAGCATTGTTGTTCATTACCTACTTTTAATGAAAAGTAAAAAATTATTGTAATTAAGTTAAAACAAATACTAGGATGTTTCAAAAAAAAATTAGGCTATAAATAGGGGAAAATAATATTATTATATTTTAAATTTGTTGGTGTGATAAAGATATTGGATATCTAGAGGAAAGATTGAAATTGTTTGTAGTTTGTTGATTACTTGTAGTTTAAGTTTAAGGGTTGTCCTAATTGCCTATTCTGTCAATTCACGCATAAAATAATGTTTAATAAGATTAAATTTGGTTGATAGAATTTTTTTTGCTTTAATAATTATTTTATTTTTCATTAAGGGTGTGTTGAGTGAATGGTGAATAAACTAATATGGTCGCAAAAAAGGGGTTTATGATACATGACCTATCAAATTAAAATTCTCTAAAGATAATCATTCTATCCCCCTAGAAAATTGGGATAAATATCTTAAGAAGTTGTATGACTCCTGCACACCATGAGCACCATCTTAAACACTCCTATTAGGAAACCATGGGCACCATCTTAAACACTCCTATTAAGGATGATATCTTTTTTCTCTAGAAGACGTTGAATCTAGGATTAATAAGCTTGCTAATGGGAAAGCCAAAGATAATGAAGGTTACCAAGCTGAGATCTTTAAAATGGGAAGATCTATCCTCATTCCTCATCTCCACAAGTTTCTCAACTTGGTTGTAAAACATGACTTCGCTAAGCTTTGGACACAAAGTCTTATTGTGTCTAGCTTTAAAAATGGGGACAAAAGTGTTTCGTCTAACTGTAGGACCATTGTGATTAGCCACATCCTAGCTAAGCTTTATGGGCTCATCTTGCAAAAATAAAAAAACTTACCCTTTGGCTTGAGAACCAAGGTAAAAGAGTTAAAGGGCAAGCTAGTTTTAGGAGGCATCACTCAACTATCGACCACCTTGTCACTCTTAGGATCATCACAGAAGAATGTCGCAATAGTAAAACCAATCTCTTTTGTTGTTTTGTGGACTTTAGAAAACTTTCAAGGCTATCCCTCGAGATAAGCTCTGAGGGAGGCTTGAAGAGATCATGGTTCCTCCCGAACTGAGGATTGTTGTGATCCGCCTCTACGAGACTATCATTGCCAAGCTTAAGACCAACGAAGGGTGGTCTAAAGATATTAAATGTAATATCGGGGTTAAGCAAGGTTGTCCCCTTTACCCTACCCTTTTTGGTATTTACATCGATAAGCTAGGGGAGTGTCTGGAAACTGCAGGCTGCAAAGGTACCGAGCTCGCTGGTATTATCATTACTCTTCTCCTTTATGCTGATGATGTTGTTCTTCTTGCAAGGAGCCATGATGACCTAGACAAGCAGCTTAAGACTCTTCATGTCTACTACTCCAAGATGGGTATGACAGTTAATACCGACAAGACTAAAGTCATGATCATTAATTCCAAAAAGATCACCTATGGTACTTTCGTCTATGATAACCACTATCTAGAGCAGGTTTCTTCCTATGAATATTTGGGTATTGACTTTCCTTGTCATCTCAACTGGAATTATAGCATTGAGAAAAGAATTATTGGAGGTTGGAAAACTTATTATAAGCTTGAAAACAATTGTAAGGCAATCGATCTTTACATTTGGAGTAAAAAAGGTTCCTCTTTGAGATTCTCGTCACCCCTACTATCTTATACGGATGTGAAGTTTCGGGGTGCAGTATATCTAGGGAGTCGTGGAGAAATATTGAGATGATCCAAAAGCAATTCATAACCTATAACCTCAAGATCAAGGGACATACTCCCTATCCTATCCTCTTGATCGAAGTTGGCATGTCCCCCATTGATAGTGCGACTATGTTTAGATATCTAATGTATAAGAAGAAGCTTCACAATATGGAATCCAAGAGGCTCCCAAAAATTGTTTCTAATTTTAGTCAAAACCCCCACCTATGCTTCAAGCATGGGTGACATCAGGCATCAGGATGCTCAGCCTTGGCTCAAACTTTGGCGGATTAAGGAGGAGATCATCATGGGAATCAAGGGCAGTATCAAATATACTATTACCTCCAGTTTTAAGGACAAGATGTGGGATGCTAAGGAGCTGGAGGGTAAAAGGAAGCTAAGGTACTATAAGGAGGTGATCAACCCCGCCGTTGATAACCAAAATTATCTCTCTATGTTGACTAGCACTAAGAATAAAATGAACATCGCTAGGATTAGAACTAACTCTCATGAGCTTCGAAGTGAGACCGGGCAGTGGTCTACCCCTAAGACTCCCTGGGACAATAGAATTTGTTAGATTGGTGACACTAAGAAGGTGGAAGATGAAAAGCACTTCCTTTAGACCGCCCAACTCTTGCCCACATCCGCTCTCAATTCCCTATCATCAGCCATACCTCCAATCTTCTTTACTTATTAAGCTAGTCCAACTATTTTATTTTAAAATAGCAAATAATATTTTAATT
>APFE031728406.1:0-10308 GCA_000404065.3 Pinus taeda | reverse complement strand
AACAGTTTGTCTTTATATAACACGTCTTTAAAATACTAAAACGGATTAAAAAGTTTTGCGATTTTAAACCTTACCACTTAAAATAATTTGTCTTTGTATCAGACGTCTTCAAAATATTAAAATAGATTAAAAAGTTTTCGTCTTAAAATATTAAAATAGATTAAAAAGTTTTACTATTCTAAACCTTTTAGATTTTTGTAGTGAACGTAGAGTATCACATTACATTATAATTCGTAAAAATTCCTCAACATTGTTATATTAATCTTTGGATTTCATATGTCGATATCCAAATATTAACACAATGATATTAAAAAACTTCCATTTATTCAACAAATTTGTGGACCACATGTCATTAAGTCTACCAATCATTTACGCTAATGATAAAAATAATATTTAAATTTCAGAAAAATGTGAATTTGAATTTAGAATACAATATATGGAATGGAGAGAAGTAAAAGTAGTCATATTCAGGATTATTTTTAAAAATAAAAAATAGTTATATTTAGAGTAAAATACCCAAAGTTAGATTAGTGATTATAGTGAGGGAAAAACAATTTTGAGCAATTTGCAACTCTTACATTGTCCAAATACTATTATAATTTTCTACATTTTTTTTACCTGAAGGGACCACATATCAACAACTAAACGAGGAGAATTGACCCTATGACCTCCCAATGGCAAGGTGCTTTAGAAATGGGACCTCAACCATTTGAGCTAACCCTTAGGGCTATAAATTTCTACACTTTAAATTGATACTTGATTACTTTGTACAAAATAATGAATAAACAAAATGAATAATTACTTATATACATACGTACATTGTAAAATTTACAAAAATAGGGTGTAATTTTTTCTCATGGTTCTTTTCTTCGTAAAAGTGATTTCCCAAATTATAAGATAAAATTATTTTAACTTAAAAATCTCAATGTTTCATAGAAACTAATATAGTTTTTTTAGAAATTTGAATTTTTATAACAAAATTATCGCCAAGCATTTTACAGTGTATATATTAAGGACTATCCACTCTCTCCGTTTCCCTCTCAACCCTCTCCCTCCCAATGCCACTTGCGACCATGCCAATTAGTGACAGGTTTGGAACCCACCACTTTAAGGATCCCATAGGTTCCAAAGTAAAATCCCTAGAGAGGATTTCCATACCTTATTCAACATAGGGATTTTATAGGGGTTTCTCTCTCGAGTTCTTGAGTTTGGATTATGTCACCTTGAGCCATGCCAAACTACCTGAAAGAAGTTGTACCTTTATCCCAAAGGAAGGGAACCTCTCTACAATTATTGAATAAGTGATCTACAAATTCCCTTTCTACTCTACACATCAAACATATGGACCTTCATAACCTTAATTTGGTAAGATAATCCCAAATTAACTTTTTCTCGCTAGCCACTAAACATAGAAAGGATGAGATTTTTGGTCATAGATCAAGATTCTAAATTTTCACCCATATTTCTTTTTTATCTAAGGTGGCCAAAACAACAACTATCTTGGAGGCTCACTTGACCTTGAAATTTCCATTACTCCCACTACCACTCTCCTCCCTCTATCCCCATCTTAGGATATATTTTGTTTGGTCCTAAATTTTATTTGCATGGATTGTAGTTAAGCCTTCACTTCCTTTCCAACTTTTATTTCCCATGTTATCGACTAGGACCTCACAATGTTTCCATGATCTCGCCAAGGCTTGGATTGGACTAGAAAATTCTTCCCAATCGTGGGATACCTTTCTACACCTCTTTAGAATCATATAATCCTTTAATTATTGGAAAAGGTCCATCCTACTAAGACTGGGTTCTTCCTCCCACACATCCTCTCATAAGAGAGAAAAATGGTCGTTTAGAATTTCCCTAAAACGATGATCATGAAAAAAACTTTGTTGATCCAAGTGTTATTCCATATTAGAGAATTTGAGCGCTCACCTTCCATATGAACCAACTCTTTAGGTGGGATGTTGGTTGCATGCTTATCTCTCCATACCTTTGCCCATAACTCTCCTAGTTCTTTATCCATCTTCACCAAGTTTTCTCTGCCAAGGAGTTTGATGCCAAGCTCCCCAAAAGCCTTTGGAGAAAAACCCTTATTTTAGGCCACCAAAGTCCATTTCGTTTCTTTAGTCCCCTAGAGGAAAGCCTTTTGCAAATTATAGGCCTACTTAATTATTTTCATAGGAGCAAATGAAGGAGTACTTATTTTAATTAGAGAAATAAAGGATCCTCAAGGTATTTAGAGGGCAAAGAATCCCTTTGGAATCCAAAGATTATGGAGGTGTTTCATTGGATCAACAAAGGAGTATTGAAGAAAAAAAATTGTGATTTGGAGGGATTGATAAGGGTTCCATAGGATTTCATAAATAGATCCAAAGTGGACTTGAAGACTCAAGCTTCTTGAATTGCAGGTTGAACCAAAAATGAGAATATCATCCACAAATTGTAAATGAGATAGTGGGGTAGCATTAGGATGAAGGGAGATCCCTTTGATAGGCTCATTTAACAAGGTTGATTTGATGAATATATTCTATATTACAACCATGATAATATATAAGAAAGGGGTGAGGGCATCCCCTTATCTATTCCCTTTTGACATGTTGAGGGTGAGAGGGGTTTCCATTAATCAAGATAGGAGAAAAGGTAGAGGAGATTAGATTCTTGACCCAAAGGATCCAATCTTGACAAAAGCTAAAGGTGGCCAACATACTTTGGATACAGGTCCAATTTAGGTGATGATACAGTTTCGACATATCATGTTTAATCAACATTCCTAGTCTCTTAATTCATTTTAAGAAAATGGATTGACTCATGTGCTGAAATAATACCATGAAGAATTTGTTTCCCCTCTACAAAACCTCGTTTTATAGATATGTTATTATTCAAAATTGGCTTTTAGTTAACAATTGCTTTTGTAATTACTTTGTCAATAACATTTCATAATTATATGGGTCTAAATTTATTTTCCTTATTTGCTTCCCTCTCCTTTGGGATTAAGGTGATGAATGTTGTGTTGAAATCCTAGAGTATTGTACCAAATACCATTGAATCCTCGACTACCTCCAAAATCTCCTTGCCAATGATATTCTAACAAGCCTAGAATAAATCAACTGTGAATCCATCTGGTCTTGGGGATTATCTTGTTTCCATATCTTCGATGGTTTGTTCCACCTCTTCCATAGATATGAGAGGGGTCAAACTAAAGTTATGCCTAGGGAAAACTAAGGCCAAAATAGCATTATTGTCTAGATTGCTTCCCCTTGATCAACTATTGGTTCTTTTAAAATTTGCTTGGTGTGGTTTGTCAAATCATTTTCAATGCGCTCATGCTGTCCTCATGCTGTTCTAATTTTTTTCATGTTGTAGTTTGTAAGGATCTGATTTAATTTTTTCTCCTTTTCTTAATGAGGGAGTTATGTAAAAGAAACATGTTCTTATCTCTTCCTTCAACCACTGAATGCATGCTTATTGTTTCCATAATATTTCTTAATTATCCCTTTGACTGATCTCCAATTAACTAGATAATCTAATTGATTTCTTGTAATGATGATTCTTTGGAATGATTCTAATCCCTTTCCAATTTGATATTTTCCTTAAAGATGTTTCCAAAGACATTTGTTCCATGTTTTAATTTTGGCCTTAATGTGCCTTAGTTTTTGTTAAAATTGGTACATCTTTGTCCCATAATGATTTGATAATTCTTTCCACTCGTTCTTAATGTTTTGCATTAAACCAAGGTGATCCATATAGAAATTTTTAATTATAAATGGTTTTATTCTTGACTTGAGATTAAAGTTCCCATGAGACGAGGATCAAAATTTTAGTTGAAATGGTTTCCTAAGTTTGGAACGTCACTTCTGAAACTAAGAATCCATGTAATCATTCAACAATTTGGTGGCTACCCCATCTTTTTTAATTCTAGGCATGGATTCCATTATTTGTTTGTATGTCAATTAGTTGGAGTTTCTTAATGTAGTCTTTAAAACACTTCATTCTTTGCATCCATCCTTTAATCTCCACCTTTTTTTCCCCTTCAAGATAAGTAATCATGCTGAAGTACCCTTTAATAATCCATGGGTTGTTTTAAATGGTTGTTCCTAAGAGGAGGATAATGTCTAGGAATTACATATTCATAGCCAATGAAAGGTGGGCATATGCATTGTTTATGTAGCCCTCTTTCCAAATATCCTAAGATCCAATATCTAGCTGATATAATCTTGGGTTTTGATGAATGGATGTCTAAGTAGATTTGGATTCCATAAAATTACTAGTCCCCTGGAATCCCTACAATTGGCTTCCACCAAATATACCTCACAATTCATCCATTCTTCTAGATGGTCCAAAGCATGGATTCCTTATCACACTTAGTTTCCTATAACATCAAAATGCTATATGACAATTGGTAGTGATATGTGGTACCGTGTGGAAGAGGTAGTGCCACGAGGAGTTGAAATGGATTCTATATGTCAAGAGTCCACATCGTCGTGGAGTTTGGCATGATTGAGAAAAGGCACCAGACATGAATCCTTCCCGACAATTGATGTATAATTCCCCATTGTTCTGCAAAAGAAATTAAGTTGAGCAGTGGTGCAGCTTGATAGAGAGCATTAGATGGAAGTTCCTTCCAATAACTAACATAAACTTCCCTGTCATGCCATGGAAGGTTTATGTGAAGCATTTCATAAGGCATGGTGACATGGCATTATGGCGTTATGGACCTGAAATTTGAGATGAGGTGGAAAGTGCCATGGATATTTGGATATGCTACGTGGTTTCTAAGTAAGCATTATTGATGATGTGGCAAATCCATGTGGGTGCCCCATGGAAATTTCTTGTTTATGTGGAAGGAGTTAATTGGCAAGTTTTGAAAGGGCATAAATTTGAATTTGGGGGTCAATTAAGATAAAATTTATGTCGCTAGAAAGCTCTCGATGAGTTGAACACAATGGAAACATCTATTTTGGATTTGAAATAGAAATGGAAAAATGAAGAATTTTGTAAGCCCATCTTCATATTATGAACACAAAGGTCGAGTTAGTTTAAATTAACACCTCCCATCATATGAGAATAACCAAAGGGGGTGGAAGGGGTTGTTACATTACTTGTCAGAATGTTGATAAGATGCAACTCTACAATGAAAATTTGAAGGATGTATTATCCAAATAAAGTCTTCTTAGACCTCCTCTTTTTTTTTTCCTATAGTAAGGTATACATACTGAAGTCACTCCCTAACAGGTAGGGATGATTTTTTGTTGGACCTTTCATAGCTTTAAGAAATTCAATGATCCATAAACTACTGTGGATATTCCACTAGAACTGTTTGTCACAACAAATCTAATAAAATATTGAAATATTTACTGTGAAGGTTAATTTACTTTAAATTTCACATTCTTTAATTAATAATTTTATACTCAAATGTATGAAATAGATGAAATGAAAAAATTAGAGAACAAAAAAAAATCACACACCACCCACAAATGAACACAAGGTTTACTCTAGGAAACCTTTATAAGAGAAAACCTAGCTCGAAGGTGAGGTCGCTCTGCTCTCTTTTCTTTAGTATGGAAATATGAAAATACAAAGAAAGGGGTACTCTTTGTAGAGTTAACTGATAATTGTGGCGTATATGGATGTTATAGAATCTTATCCCCCTCTATTCTTCTCTTTAAATTTCCACATGTAGATGTGTCCTTAACTATGGAACAAATATAATGACATAGAACTTGATTGCCTTCTAGAGGTAGGTTTTTGACTCCCTCAACCATAATTTAGATTTATAGTTTTGGAAATTATATTATCTTCTTAAAACTCCACTCATGGTTAGCCTCATATGCATGAGTAATGGGGGCTGACGTGGCATCCTTTCATACCATGGTGGTGAACAAGATAGGTCAATTTGCGGGAGGCGTAACTTTTTCATACAAGCTTTGATTGACATGATTCTTAAGTTGTTGGAAATGTATTTGAGTGTATATCAATATCAAAGGGACAATGGTGAGAAAAATTTGACCCCAAAAAATGCCATTTGTTCCCTCAAAATGGCTTAGGAGGTTTCAAACATAAATTTTCCAAATTAGGACTTGCCATTAAAATGACCTTGCAAGTTGTTTCCTCCAATTATTTACACTTAAAAAGCATTGAGATAGATGCCAAATAATACAAATATCCAATCCAGATCATTCAAGAAGGAAAGTTTATAGGAGGGAATAAGTGGCCCATAAACATTTGCGAGGGAACCATGCAAATTATAATCAACAAATATGAAGTGTGAGGAGTCAAAATTATTGGCGAGACAAATGATAGTTGGATTCTAGAGAATGGCTAGGCCCTTAGAGAAACCATTGAATGAGACTACAAAATATTAAGAGAGGAACAAAAACTCTTAGGAAAGAGTGGCAAGAGAATTTGAATTACTTTTTGTGAAGAAGAAACACCAAGGGATTCTCTTGATTTATCCTTTGCTTCAACATGAAATGTTTCCTAGGGGCATTGATGTCTTTTATATTCCATGAAACAATCTTCATTTTAACATTCAAGTTGAGAGGAGAGGCACTTATCCATAAGGGGAATATCCTTCCTAGGTATCAGGCTAATTTATAGACCTAAATTAGGACACAATATTCATATCAATCTAGTGTTGTAAACTTCGAAGCACACTACAATATGTTAATGAGTTAAATTATATTAACTGTCACCTCTAGGTTGGAGTAAAATTTAAATTCAAAACTAAAGACTAAGTCAAGAAAGCATGAAACAAAACTCTACTATAATCACATAAGCTTGAAATGTAAGACACACCTTGATCTGTAAACTGTCGTGGATATTCCACTGGATAATTTGTCACAACATATATGATAATACTATATTAGAAATATGAAATTCTACACTATTACATTTTAATTTAATTTCTAGATTTGTAGATTTTACTGTAATTAGTACATGCATGCGAATAGAAGTTATGCTGAAAATAGAGAATGATAAAATAAACACACACACACACAAGACAAAAAATATGTTATGGGAAACCCTTTCGGGAGAACACCCAGCTAGAAGGTGAGGTCGCTTCGCTCTCTTTCTTTATATGGCTGCAGGTACAAAGAAGTAATGCCCGTGGCCTGTGGGTTGCTACAATCATATCCTCTCTATGTGCTCTACCTCCTATCTCTCTTGGCTATCTTTTCTCAGCTATGGAACATAATTCTCTTGAAATAATGGAATGCCTCTTCCTCCTAGTGGCCCGATTATAACACAAGTCGATAGCCTACTAATGGTTAAGTTTGACTACATAAACTCTTAAATAGAGTTACAAAATAGACTCTTCTAGAGTATATTACATCAAAAACACATGGCTAGCCCCTTTTCCATGAATAATGGGGGATGACGCGGCATAGTCTCATGTTATAGGTGTGAAAACAGGAAGGTCAATTTCTAAGTGGCATAAATTTTGCATACAGACTCTGATTTACACAATTCTTACGCCGTTGGAAAGATCTCTGTGTGTAGAAAAACATGAAATGTTGCTATGTTAAAGAGGAAACGTTTTACCCCCAAAAAAACATCGTTTTACGGCTCAAAAACGCTTTCGGAAGGTTTCAGACCCTGTTTTTCCAAACTAGGCCCCGCCAGTAAAAACGGTCCCATAAGCTGATTCCTCCATTTTTTCCACTCCAAATGAATCAATATGGATGAAAATCAATATAATGATCCAATCTGGAACAAACCTCCCCATTTTTGGAGGATTTTTGTCCCCAAAAGCTTCTACTGAATGAGGTGAGGAAATTTTTCCTCCACCTTCTCTCTGGTGTACCATTTAGATTTGTTTGGAAGTTGTCCCTTCAACCCAATCTACCAAAGGTCATGTTTCTCTTGTCTTGCAGTTCTAGACCTCTTCTACAAAACTGTATCTTTTGTCAACTCTTCCTAAGCATTTGGTGCCAAATCCTCCATAGAAGGTAGGACCTGTTCCTCTTCCTGGTATAGCATGGAAGGTTCATAAAGTTTGAATTCTCTACATTCAAAACTGAGTAAATGCATTACCACCCCAAATATCTCAAAAGGACCATACCTCAGAGCCTTGATTTTCTTACCAGGCCCCTGTAACCTCTCGTTGTTCAACTGTAACCATACTCTATCTCCCACCTTGAATGAATTCTATGTCCCGTGTTAATCATGCCTGGCATTATAATTCTCCCGTGACTTCTACAATGTTTCTTGTACATGTAGATGGATCTGCTTGATCATCTCTATAAATTTTTTAGCTCTCAAAGCATCTCCTATAATATCTTCCCTCAATCCTCCTTGCCGCCCATATGCAATATCCAAAGATGAAGGTGGAACATACCCAAAACAAGTTTCAAATGGGGACTTTCTTGCATAATTGTGGACTTATTTGTTATAAGAATGTTGTATATAAATCAAATTTTCATCCCATCTCTTTGGATGCTTCTGGTTGTATCCCCTCATAAGTTGCACCAAAGTCCTGTTGACTACTTCTGTCTGCCCATCTGTCTATGGATGGAACACTATAGATCTCTTCAACTTTGTGTCCATCTTCTCCCACAATGTAGTCCAAAATTCACTGAGAAATATTGTATCCCTGTATGAAATGATGCTCCTTGGTACCCCAAAGTGCATCCAGACCTGTCCAAAGAATAAGTTTGCTGCTTCTAGTCTACTGATGGTCTTTTTACAGGGCATCAAACACATATCTTGCTAAACCTGTCAACTACCACAAACATGTAGTCATGTCCCTTCTTGGTTGTCGGTAAACCTCTTAGAAAGTCCATGGAAACACTTTGCCAAGGAAAAGTAGGTACAAGTAAGGGATGATATAGAACCCGTTTCCTATTACTAGGCTTACTGGTACAACACAACATGCATCCTATTATGAACATAACTACTCGCTCTTGCATCTTGGGCCAATACACATACCTTTGCAAGTTAGCCATGATCTTCCCTACAACAAAGTGCCTACAACCTTAGAGGTGCAAGGCTCTCTAATCAACTGCAACCGCTCACCTTTAGGAACACATAGATTATTGAGCTTGTAGAGTGACCCATACTGGAGATCGTAGTCAACGGTGTTGTCGCCATCGTGCACATGGATCTGACTTGAAACTATTGATATAACTCATTGAAGTCCTCATCCTCTAAATATTCCTCTTTTAATGCATCATGGGTGAATGGTTCCATGTGCATAAGAGTCCCCAAAGGTGAAATATTTGATGTGGGTGGCCTTGAAAGGATGTTGTCCAACTTGTTTGTGCTACCCTTATACTTGATCACCAAATGAAATTGCTGTAAAAACCCCATCCACTTGTAATCCCTGGTCTGTTGTAGCTTCCTCTGGGCCTACAAGTGCTGTAACGATTGGTGATATATGTGGATTACTATCTCCTTTCCCATCAGATTATGCTTTCTCTTCTTCACAACTTGCACCATGGCATAAAGATCCTTGTCGTAAGTAGGGTAGTTAAGGGCTGTCCCATGAAATAATTTAGAATGGTAACATATGAGACTTTCTCCCTGCATCAAGACAACTCCCATAGCATACCCACTCGCATTTGTCTCCACTTCGAAGGGTCGCTACAAGTTTGGTAATGCTAGAACTTGTGCTTGCCTGATCTTCTTTTTTAGCTCCTCGAAAGCCTTCTGTTGACCTTTGCCCCACTGGAAACTCTTTCCACTTGCTGTTATGGCATGGAGCAGTGATGCTACCGTTGAAAACGAGACTATGAATTTCCTCAGGTACTGTGACGCGCCAGTGAAACTCCTGACCTCAGAAAAATTAGTAGGAGTTGACCATTTCATGATGGCCTCCATCTTGGAAGGATATATATTTAGCTCTCCTGCATCAATCACATACCCGAGATACACCAAAGATTGCTGCACAAATTCACACTTCTTGAGATTTGCTACCAGTTGGTGCTTCTTCAATGTTTCTAGCATCTGCGTTAGATGTGAAATATGCTCCTCCCAGGTAGAACTATATACCACTGTATCATCCAAATATACAATTATAACAAATGAATCTATAAAAGGGCGCAATACATCATTCATTAATCTCATAAACGTAGCTGGTGCGTTACATAGACCAAATGGCATGACTGTAAGTTTTAACCCCGTATAGAAATTACCTGCATACGAATTCTAAAACACAGGAAAAATAAAAATGCGAGAGCATAACACATAAAACACATATACACAGAGATTTCCCACTGGATCTCAAGACCAAGACTACCAGCTTGGTTTTTCATTATGTTCCTTTCAATGTTACAATACATATTTATACATGCCGAAGCATCCAATACC
>APFE031728395.1:0-14852 GCA_000404065.3 Pinus taeda | reverse complement strand
TTGATTACTTTACAAATTTTTTAAATTATTTAATAAAGAAATTTGAAGAATAATTTATATGAAATTACTATGCAATTTGTTAGTTGGATACCGTTACAGTTGATTATTTTTAATACTCAATTTAGAAATTTTGTTTTATTTTTGTTGAAACATCATTTTTTTTTAATATACCAAAATATGGAAGAAAAAGGAATAAATGAAATGATATAAGACAAATTGTGAAAACATTAATATTAACTTAATGATTTAATCAAATGTATATTTGATTTAATTTTCAATTCATAATTACTTGATTTTAAGTGATATTTTTTGAGAAATAATAATCAAATATTTTAATATATGTAGTGACTGAATTTGGGTGGGGAGTCATGGGCCCACACAATTTACATCGTATGGACCAGTTCCTAATGAAATTTCATGAATTATAGACCCATTACTAATGATATTTCATCAATTCTACATGTTTTTGACTTTCTCGCTTAATAAACATTTTGATAGGTGCATAATTATTATGTGTACAATAGGTTTGCTCAAACCATTTACCCATCTTTGGGATATTTTGACCCCTTTTGTGCAGTTAACTGAGTGTTTTGGCATATTATATGAGGATGCTTTTGTAATGCTCCCTCTCACCCCCTTGTATCTTCCAAGCTAAGTGAGAGGTGTTGGTTTCATTTGACCCAAACTCTATAGTTCTTTCATAGAAACATGGTCACAAAACTCCTCATTTTCAGCTTCATTAAAATTAAAAACCAATACCATTGTTATGTTCAGCTCATTGAGAGATTTCCAGCGATATAAATGTTCTCAAAATTCGACCAAGATCAAGTTATGGCCATTAACTTTTGGCCACTAAACCCTCACCATGTCAATAAGGCATTACCATGTGGAAACCACACGGTACTCACATAGTGTTCTCGTTGAAACCCCACCTTAGTAAGGTGGTTTTTGTCACCACCTTTCCATGTCTCGCATCATAAGTGGGAGTGGAGCATGCCACATCACATAGAACTAGGGGTCCACCAGAACAAACCTCTGTGTGATTTTGTTGCCATTCTCAATGATAATGGGATTTCTTACTCAAGCCCTTTCTTACATAGTAGTGCTGCACACAATGTTGAACACTAGATTCCCAAGTCATTTGGGCCTGGCTCCAAACTATGCCTCATGGCTTACCATTTCCTGTTGCTGCAACACCGTTCCCTGTTGCTGCAACACCAGAATGCTGTTGCTGCAACACCAAATTCCTTGCTGCAACACCAGAATCCTGTTGCTGCAACACCAAATCCTGTTGCTGCAACACGAAGCCCAGAAAACGAAATTATCAGTTTTTGTGCGGAAACATAGAAGTTTTGTGTTGTCTGTTTGTTAAGGAATTTAGCAGAAAATTCCACCATGATATCAGAGCGTTGTTCTCTGGTCTTTTGTGTTTGAAATCACCATAAAATTCCAACAATAATTTTCTTTCTTTCTTTCAAAAAAACTAATATTTAACCTCGTCCACAGTAAAATAATTTTCTTTCTTCCTTTCAAAAGACCAATTTTTAGTGGAAGACTTCATTAACTCTAGTTTTTCAAACCCATTCGTTTCCTGATACATTCGGTCATAAAGAAATCATAAAATTCTACTATTGACCGAAAGACTCGGTGGACTATTTTATATCCGAGGATCAAGAAATCTTAAAACTCTGATATTGACCGGAAGACTCAGTGGACAGACATTCGGTAATAAAGAAACGTCTAAGGGGATTTCATTAAAAGGAGAACTGGGATCTAGCCCAGAAACCTAGTTTATTATATTTCTTTAGGATTGTTAATATACGAAGGCTTAATCCAATCTCTTAGACAATCACTTTATAATACAAAATTTTCCAAAACACCCCCAAAATCAAATGCATTTACATTCCAATTTCTTATTTATCAAAAGGGTTTTATTTGCATAATCACATCATCAACTTGAGGTTGGCTTCAATGTCCTTTTTTGGGCCTTACTAGTTGTTGCATATTTTAAAACATCCTTGAATTTGGGTTGGCTTCTCAGTTTTTTAATCAATTTAGGTTTTTCCTTTCTTTATTTTTTTATGCAATATCTTTCATGACCCTTCTTGTTGCTTTTTGTTTCATGGCTTTGAATCGTCTCCCTTACTCAAATTACTTTTGGCATTCCTAGTTAAAATTTTGAACCATGTAGTTGATCCTTTTACTGCTGCTCGAGAACTTGATGATTCTTGCCTTACTATACCTTGAGAGCTTTCTTTTTTAATTGAAACTAGAGGCTCCTACATGTTGTTTACCTTCGTTGATGAAGGACCTTCTTCAGAATTATTAGACTTGAAGCATGTTGCAGGAGACTTGGGGATCAACTCTATTCATGGTTGATCATGGTTGTTTACGAGAGTCTACTCTGCTTCATTCACTTCCCATTCCCCGTGCTCTGTACTTCTTGCTTCTTCAAATGGTGTTCCTTTATTCAAACTAGGGTTTGAGCCTTCCTTATGTCTTCCCCTTGATTTTGAAGAACTTTGAAAGGATTTGCAGATGTAGATGATCCATTAATATTTCGAGTATTTTGGTTCTTTGCTAGCACTGTTTTCCCTCGATTTCCTCCTCTCCCTTCCATCTGTGATTGTTTCCCTTGAGATTCATTTGACTCAAGGTCCTTGCTGCTAGAGGCCTTTGAAGAGTCCCTAACAAAGTGGCCATATTCATGACAATACCGACATTTAAACAAGATATGTTCATAATCAAGGGTTTGCTTGTAGATCCAATCCCCTAGGGTAAGATTGATCTCACATGACAATCCTTTTTCCAAATATACCCCCACAAAAATCTCGGAACATCGAAATTGAAATCCCTTGGGTTCTAGCCTATCCAAATATTTTCCAACTCCATTTCCTATTCCCTTTGGGCAATCATCACTCCAAAAAAATAGTGGAAGTCGCAACAGTTTAACCTATACAGATGTCGCAGTCAGGATATGCTTGTCAGGGTTGAAATCTAAGTTCCACTTATTTAGATACATACCTCTAGATCCAAAAAAGTAAGGACCATTCCTAAAAATCACATCTTTGTCTTCTTTAAATTCAAACAAAAGAAAAAAGAATTGTTTCCATAGGCTTGCAAGGCAATATTTCCCTTCATCACTGATCTCCAGGTCTTCTTGATCCAAGCTTCCATTAACTGTGGGGATGGAAGCATCCCAGTAAGTTTTTCAATCAAAGCTCTCTCTGAATATGCAAGCATCGTCCTTTGAATCATTGTGGGTAGGTCCATAGAGGGGATATGTTTAACTCTTTTAATGAACTTGGAATGCACATAAGATGACCGGGCTCGATTCTGCAAGGAAACCACTAGAGATTGAAATGAGGTTGCTTCATCAACATGCTAAGAGGGAGGAGGAGGGGGAAGATCCCCCTCCAAGGACGCCATCACGGCCTAGGGTTTCAACAATCTGAATAATCTCATTTTGTCTCCAAATTAAACAAAATTCAATAGAGATTTTTAAGAATGGTAAGTTTAAGTGTTTAATTTGTAGAGTTCAAGTGTTTCAAAGGGTTTTTTTAGGATGTTGATTTTTTTGGTGAATTTTACCCAAAATTTGGTAGAGATTTTTATGAATCATAAGTTTAAGGAGTTTAATTTGTAAAGGTCGAGTGCTTTAAGGGTTTTTCAAGGTATAATTTTTTCTAGTGAATTTTATCCAAAATTCTATAAAATATTTTTAAGAATAATAAGTTGAAGGTGTTTAGTTTGTAGATTTTAAGTGCTTAAGGGGGATTTTAGGGTGTCAAATGCATTTATGCACTCAAAATGTCATTTTAAACAACAAAAAACACAATCTTGCTAGAAATTGTATTAATAGATAATGGCAAAAAAACAATTTCATATATTCGTTAGACTACACCTCTTACTTAGGGGTTTGTGTCGATTTGTAAGTTAATTGATTACTTTACAAATTTTTTAAATTATTTAATAAAGAAATTTGAAGAATAATTTATATGAAATTACTATGCAATTTGTTAGTTGGATACCGTTACAGTTGATTATTTTTAATACTCAATTTAGAAATTTTGTTTTATTTTTGTTGAAACATCATTTTTTTTTAATATACCAAAATATGGAAGAAAAAGGAATAAATGAAATGATATAAGACAAATTGTGAAAACATTAATATTAACTTAATGATTTAATCAAATGTATATTTGATTTAATTTTCAATTCATAATTACTTGATTTTAAGTGATATTTTTTGAGAAATAATAATCAAATATTTTAATATATGTAGTGACTGAATTTGGGTGGGGAGTCATGGGCCCACACAATTTACATCGTATGGACCAGTTCCTAATGAAATTTCATGAATTATAGACCCATTACTAATGATATTTCATCAATTCTACATGTTTTTGACTTTCTCGCTTAATAAACATTTTGATAGGTGCATAATTATTATGTGTACAATAGGTTTGCTCAAACCATTTACCCATATTTGGGATATTTTGACCCCTTTTGTGCAGTTAACTGAGTGTTTTGGCATATTATGTGAGGATGCTTTTGTAATGCTCCCTCTCACCCCCTTGTATCTTCCAAGCTAAGTGAGAGGTGTTGGTTTCATTTGACCCAAACTCCATAGTTCTTTCATAGAAACATGGTCACAAAACTCCTCATTTTCAGCTTCATTAAAATTAAAAACCAATACCATTGTTATGTTCAGCTCATTGAGAGCTTTCCAGCGATATAAATGTTCTCAAAATTCGACCAAGATCAAGTTATGGCCATTAACTTTTGGCCACTAAACCCTCACCATGTCAATAAGGCATTACCATGTGGAAACCACACGGTACTCACATAGTGTTCTCGTTGAAACCCCACCTCAGTAAGGTGGTTTTTGTCACCACCTTTCCATGTCTCGCATCATAAGTGGGAGTGGAGCATGCCACATCACCTAGAACTAGGGGTCCACCAGAACAAACCTCTGTGTGATTTTGTTGCCATTCTCAATGATAATGGGATTTCTTCCTCAAGCCCTTTCTTACATAGTAGTGCTGCACACAATGTTGAACACTAGATTCCCAAGTCATTTGGGCCTGGCTCCAAACTATGCCTCATGGCTTACCATCATGGAATATGCCACATAACCTTGCTTAGAGCCCATTGAATTGGACCTTAATGGGTTGTTTGGGTCTTCGGGCCTGAAATATAAATACTTCCTCCAATGCCACAAACTTACATAGACACCCCACCCATTACTTAGGTCTCCAGTCTTTGGGACGATTATGTCAATTCCTTGCCTTTTTGGACATGAACCCCTAACACCCAAAGTTATTCAGGACTAGCCCATGCCTGTCCATTTGAGATGCTTGTCGTGTTTGTGATCTACATTGGATAATTATCTTATTTTTAATCCATATGGATGCTTTCAAAGTGGAAAAAAGTGGAGGAATTAGATCTCAAAATCATTTTTACTCGTGGGACCTAATTTGGGAAAGTGGGGTCTGAAACCTTCCTAGAGTGTTTGAAAGCATCAAATGAAATTTTTTGACGAGTAAAACCTTATGGCTTTATCAATGCACCTTTTAATCATATTCCACACACAAATACCTTTTCAACGATGCAAAAATCATCTCAATCAAAGTCTCTATGCGAACAATATGCTACTAAACAATTGACCTTCTTGTTTTCACCACCAAATACGAATGATGCCATATCATCTCCCATTATTCATTAAAAAGGGGCTAGTGATTTGGTTATGATGTAGAAGATACTAGGAGATTATATATTGTAACTTTGGTTTAAAGTTGGGCTACTCCAAACTAACCAATAGGTTTTATAAGGATCAGTTAAAGGAATACAAGTGAAATAGAGAATTGAGACAATTTAAATTCATACCAGATGATTTCCAAATATTTTATATCCCTTCCTTTTAGGACTCACATTTTGTTCCTTTTTTGGGCACTTCATTACTAAATTTCCTTTCCACATTAATTTTTTGCCTGTTTCCAACTCACCCTCCTCTCCATGTGATTATTCGTGTGCTATTGTTGCCTTGTTAGAAACTTTGAGGTTTAAAGGACATTCATGGGCTTGATGTGTCTCATCGGAAATCAAGCACCTTAATGGTGTTTGATCTCTGAATCCTCTTAAACCTTCCCTTCCTTAAATATTTTGACCTTAAATTTGGTGCCCCAAGGTTTTTATATGATGCTTTGAAGTTTTATCTACATATTTTTTTTCTTTCACGTGAACTTCTCTCTGTAATCTTGTTTAGACTCTTGTCAATATTTAAATTTATGAGTTTTACTATGTGAGTTTTTTTCCTAATTTTATAAAATCCTTTGTTTGATATCAAAATGTTTACATATAAAAGAATTCAGTGGTTCTATTTCATGAGTTTCTTGTATGTTGTCATAAAAACCCTTGTTTGACATTAAAACCCATGTTGTTAATTTGGCATAGATGTTGTAGTTTGTTTTGATAAATTATATCATAGATCTAGCATATGTATTTTATTTTATTTTCATAAATTACATTTGTGAACTTTGGTGAAGCATTTAGGCCAATTATTGACTAATTTGTTTCAAATTGAAAATTTTAATTTGGGACGGCATCCGAATTCAGTATCTATGGTAAAACATAACATATAACGATGGAATTTTCAATCACATAAATGAAAGATAACAATGTTATAACAGTGTAAGAGAAAAGACATAATATGGAAAAACAAATCATCAAAACAAAAAGCTTGAAAATAAAACGAAGAATGTAATTTGAAGCTACACAAATTGAAAGCTAGTTATTGTCACATATCTATCTATATCCATATTTTGTATAAGTCGGCTAAGGCAATAAAATAAGAACTGATGAAAGATCCATATCGTTGATATGAAAACGATTGAGGAGGTTTCCAATTTTTTTAAATGTGTTTAATAGATAGTTTATCGATGGACTGATAAATGCTACGATTAGATGACAAATGATGGTTTTGACTTTTGATGATTGGAGTATCATTTACTCCAGGTTTTCCAAGAAAGAAAATCCCATTCACCGTTAATTATGAATTTGGGTATTCAATAAAAAACAAAAATTTAGCTTAATTGGCAACCAAATTAAAATTAAATCTCATCTAAATCCATTTACCATCAAGAACAAAATCGTATATTTTAAATTTTTTGACATATAGGGGGCCTCAGTAAAAAATATCTCAAGGGTGCTAACAATCCCTATGCCTCTATTTCATGTGTGTTAATTAGTATTTGTAAGGGTTTACTAGTTCTATCATTGGATAGGTGACTTTATCTATGCATGAGCAACATATTCTCCAGTAGAGACTCGAACTCATTCTAAATTAACATACGAAAGAATGATATTCTTCTTGAGCAGAGATTTGATCTATATGAAGAATTAGTACGTGAAAGAACTTTGACGAGAATAAAATAATTAATTAATTAGAATGATTCCAAGAGAATCACGTCGATTATCAGTCCCACAAATAAATTGGAGCAAATATCAGGCCATTAATAAATTTCCATTGAATTGACAGAAGCTTCAAAGAACGTTATGATGAGAGAGCTACATAAGTTTTAAGTGCAAAGGTCTTTGAAAAATAGTCTAGTTTAAATGAAAAATACAATTGTATCCCAAGATTTCGGTATAAAATGTTAAAAACATAGAACAGTCTTAAACTTATTTGAAAATTCCATGATTATCCATATTACCTCAATAAAATGAAGTTTAAAATTTCAGAAATACCTTGATTGAAGTGACTACCAACAAAGTGATTGGTAGATAGTTTGGTATGGGTTGCATCTTTAGAGTGGAATATGTCAATTGAGTTTACCACCATGTGTCAGGTTGAATTCGATTCTTTGTAAACTTAGTTGATATGTCATTACTATAAAATCCCATGTATTTACCTTTTTGTAAATAAAAATAATGATGTGAGTACTAATATATTGTGGTATTTTTCTAGAAGTGAACAACAGTGGTAAACATGAGCATTTCATATGATTGTGGCCATTTTTGGATACCAACAGAAATTTTAGTGGTCTTGAATGGATGGTAAAACATAAAATTATGGGTAATACTTTGCACAAACTTGGTATCTCTTCGAAACTTCCACGATCCCACTCTTATCCTCTTATCTGAGTTAATTGTACCTCAATTTCCTTCCATTTTGAATGTTTGTCTGAGTTAATTATCCCTGAGTTTCTTTCCATTGTAAATGTTGGAATACTTTTCACTTTTCCCAACCCACATACTTACTTAGTCCATACACAAATCATCACTATATATATATATATATATAGATATGGTTTCTATGATTCATATTTGCAAAGATAATGTCTGGAGCATTAATAACGTACTGGTGTATGTGACTCTTTGGATGATTATTATTTTATGCGCATTCAATTTACGTGTTTCTCATGGATACCAAATATTGTGTGAAGTCACAAAGAATCAGAGAGATAAGTCATAAAGAAATACAAGTGTCTGTGGCTTTCATGATTAATATGTAGGCATAATTTCATCTAGAGATGTTTTAATCAGATTGTGCAAGGCTATATAGATTGTGACACTAATGGTAAATAGAATTGGATAGCAATGGAACAATTTGTTCTCTACAAACTACTTCATCCTTTATCTTTCTATATAACGTTTAAATTGATAACATAATGAAAATTAAACTCCGAGAAAACCAACTGATATATGAATCATATATTAAGAATAAACTAAACTTATATCCAAATCATCGAACATAGCATTCAACATAAAATGAAATAAAAGGAAACTGGAATGTTTATATAATAGGAGATATGTATTAGTACAAGAATGAAAAGGACATCAAGGAGTGAGGTAAGATGCTTTTGCATGAACTTGAATGCTAGTACAGAAAAGCATGGTATTGCATTAAATTGGAATTACAAAAGCATATCTTTCTTTCTTATTTATTGTGTTCATGTTCTGCTGGAATATTGTAATATGTTGTGTCAAATTACTTATCATCTCGAAAGGATTCATGCCGGAGAAGTAGTGACATTGAAATTGGCATAAGTTATATGTTGAGGTAATGGAAGCGAATTGGAAGAGAAACTAAATGTTGAGTTGTCAAAATCAAATTGGATGATATTCTCTTGCATATGATAAGTCCCAATCACAATTGATGCCATCGGATCCTCTCCTCCATCAACAAAAGCTTGAGACAATGCATTCTTCTTATACATTCACTCCACAGATTTAGCTCCAAGGATCCTCCAAGTAGATTTTCCCTGCAAAACAAGATTGATTGTCAACACAGTGGGCCCTGGATCAATGCTCCCTCTATAAGAAGGCTCTCCAGTACTGCTTGCATCGAAATACACACCCTAACCCAAGGGGGCATAGGGCACCACCAATAAAACACGTTTGATCTTCATGTGGTTCACCATCGTGGTATAGAGGGCCACGAGAGAGTTTTAGATGGGGGTGTCCAGTTGTGTGTAGTGCACCATAGTTCTCAACTTGGTGTCATCGGATCCGCCTTTCCTAATTTACAGCTTCTTTGCATCGATCGGTACCTCGATGCCATTGACTTCATTTCTCTCAACACATGAGTGGAGCGTAGGGGGGAGATGGGGTTCTTGATCAAGGGATTGTGGATGAGGTGGTGGACAAGGTCTGTAATGTTTCCACCTTTTAGTTGAGAGAAGACGAGGTGGTTATCATCAAAGAAGAGATACCCCTCTGAATTCTCTTGTGGTAGACAAATGTGAAACTTGCAACTAAAACCTCCCATAATGAAGAGCAGAGTTTGTTGGAAATAATAATCCCAAACACCACCTTAAACACACTAACAAACACATGCTTGCCCAGTCAACCACTGCACTGTTGTAATTTTGCTTGCATGTGAAAGGACTGAAGTCAAAGCAGAAGTATAGTGTCGAACATTCCACAAAACAACAGAGAGTTTAAGGCACTTAATGGAGTTTGGTAAATAGATATGGACAAGAATTCACTCCACAACTGTTGCCCACACTCCACAACACCTGCAAGTTCAGAAAACCAATTACTATGTAAAATTGCCCATGTTGCGTACTAATTATTTGCTCTGTCATGTATTAATGTCAAATTTGTATGTTGAGATAAATATGGATGTAAAAGTCATTTGTAATGTTGGTCAAGTTATAGAGAGAGAGTCTGTGAGGTAGTGAGGAGAAAATCGTGGAGTAAATATTAGTGGGCATGTGAAAACTAGTTTTACAGAAATTTACTTCACAACCGAGTGATGTGTAAATCACAATAAGTCTTTTGTGTTTTTCACGTGGAGCTACAACCTCCATTTATCACGCGAATGTATTTCGTTATGTTTTGACATATAATATAAAGTGCACCTAGTTGTGTTATGGCATTAATCTTTCACAAGTAGATTTACAACAACCTTTTTGATTTACTCTATTTTGCCGTGAATGAGTTATGTGTTTTAACTAAGCCCCTGTGTAGTTGCGATTTCCTTGCCGCAATTGAAGTTCACTTCACCGCAACTGAATTTTGAGCTAGACTCCTCTCCTCTATCCTGTAAAATTTTTCTAACATGGTATCAGAGAGGGTTAAACTTTGTTAGTGTAAAAACAAGTGTTTTACTAACAGTTAAAATTGTTTTGAGGGCAGATTGTTTTTTAGCGTATTTACCAATAGGTAGATTTTTTTTTCACTTAGAAATGGCAACATCAAGCACAAGATTGACTAATCCTCAGATACCTCAGTTTAATGGAAAAATTATGACTATTGGGCTATTACAGTGAAGGCCCTATTTTCTTCTCAACACATTTTGGATTTGGTGGAGAATGGTTTCAAGAACTAGCAGATGCAGCAACATACAATGCCTTATCTCAAGCAGGAAGGGATTTGTTAAGGGAAAATAGGAAGAAGAATTCAAAATCCCTATTCTATATTTTTCAAGTAGTACATGAAAGTATTTTCCCAAGGGTTGTAATAGCAAAGAAGTCCAAGCAAGCATGGGACACCCTACAGAAAACCTACCAAGGCATCGAAAAAGTCAAGACAACAAAACTGCAAATGTTGAGAAGAGATTTTGAAACACTTTGTATGAAAGAGCCTGAGAATGTACACTCATTTTTTACACATGTAAGTGGGTTGGTTACTCATATCAGGTCTCATGGTGAGACACTTAAAGAAAGGAGAATAGTTGAGAATTTTTTTAGAAGTCTCCCATCAAGGTTTGATGTCATTGTTGTGGCCATAAAAGAGACAAAGGATATCTCAGAGTTCTCATTGGATGAGTTTCATGCATCACTAGTTTCTCATGAACATAGACTGAATAGAGAAACGAGCTTCTCATTGGAGCATGCCTTCAAGGCAGAAGTTTCATTTGGTCAAGGTAGAGGCAGGGGAAGATGATATGCTAGAGGAAGAGGAAGAATCCCACACAGAGGTGGAAGAAGCAACCCTTCAAGGTCAAGTGGAAGGGACAACAATCAAAATTCAAGTCAAGGCCCAAGCCAAAATCAAGAACAAGGTCAAGAGTATGACAAATCTCAAGTTCAATGTCATTACTGTAAGAAGTATGGTCATTATGCAAATGAATGTAGAAAGAGGTAGTATGACATTAGTAACAAACCAAGTGTAAATTTCACAAAAGAAAATCAGAACCATGATATCATGTTTTTAGCTTTTAATGTAGCATAAGAGAAACACGGTGATGTATGGTATCTGTATTGAGGGTGTAGCAACCACATGTCAGGGAACATAGAAATGTTTTCCAATCTAGATGAAAGTGTGAAATCTGAAGTGCAATAGGGACTGATAAAAAAGTCTTTGTCATGGGAAAAGGAAGAGTTAATATCCTAACAAAGAAGGGGAAGAAGAAGTACATCTCAGATGTTTAATTCGTCCCCGGTCTGAAGCATAACCTCATAAGCATTGGACAACTCATGCAAAAGGGCTACAATGTCTTTTTCAAAAATGATGAGTGCACAATTTTGGATAGGGTTCCAAAAAGGGAGCTGATTGCATAGGTCCAGATGATAAACAATAAAATGTTTCCCCTAAAGATAAGATCAAATTTGAAGGAAGAAGGTGCACAAGCACAACTATCAATGAACTCACAAGATGATGGAAGAAAAGAGGCAGTGGTAACACAAGTGAACTATCAAGTAGAGGTCAAGGATGAAAACTAGTTATGGCATTTGAGATTTGGTCATCTCAGCTTTGGACTTTTGAATTTGCTACATAGGAAATGCATGGTGAAGGGTTTTCCACTCATAGAAAAACTGAACAGCTTATGTGAAGGATTTATCTTGGGTAAGCAACATATAGAGACATTTCCAGCAGGAAAGTCAGTAAAGGAAAGGCACATTTGGAGATTGTCCACTCAGATTTATGTGGACCAATGCAGACACCATAAAATGGTGGCATCCACTATGTATTGACCTTCATAGATGACTACACAAGTAAGACATGGGTCTATCTCCTAAAACAAAAAAGTGAAGTGTTTGAGTGATTTTTCCAATACGAGGCTCTTGTTAAGAAGCAAAGTTGACACTACATCAAAGTCCTCGGGACTGACAGAGGTGGTGAATATATCTCAAATGACTTCCTTTGATTTTGCACGGAGCATGGAATTCACAAGAAATTTACAACAAGGTATACACCTCAACAAAATGGTGTAGCGAAAAGGAAGAATAGGACCATTATGGAAATGGCAAGGAGTATGTCGAAGGCAAAGCATTTGGAAAATGATTATTGGGCTGAAGTTGTCACTTGTGTAACATATATCTTCAATAGAGGTCCAACCAAAAGTGTCAAGAACGTGGTTCCTGAAGAGGCATGGAGTGGAAGAAAGCATAGTGTCACTCACATGAGAGTCTTTGGATATATGGCATATGCACATGTCCCAGATGACTTGAGGAAGATGTTGGATAGCAAGGGGGAGAAATGCATATTTGTTGGATACAATGATGAATCCAAGGCATACAAGCTCTATAATCCATCAACCAATAAAGTCATAATCAACAGAGTTGCGAAGTTCATAAAAGAGGAAGCATGGGATGGAAGTTTAGAGAAGACAATCGATGTCAAAACATGTATATCACTTGAGGACAAAGAGGAATTGACAGCAGCAAACAATTCCTCGACAATGACTCCCTCTACTCCTATTCAAGTGCAACAAAGTAGGAAACATGTAACGCCATCAACAAATAGTAGGACAGTGTCACGTAATCAAGCAAGTGCTTCTCCAAGCATGCCATAAAGCGCAACACCAAGTGACATGTCAAACCCATCTTCAATAAATGTAAGAAGACCAAAATTCAGAAATTTAAATGAGATTTATGAGTTTTACTATGTGAATTTTTTTCCTAATTTTATAAAATCCTTTGTTTGATATCAAAATGTTTACATATAAAAAATTCAGTGGTTCTATTTCATGAGTTTCCTGTATGTTGTCATAAAAACCCTTGTTTGACATTAAAACCCATGTTGTTAATTTGGCATAGATGTTGTAGTTTGTTTTGATAAATTACATCATAGATCTAGCATATGTATTTTATTTTATTTTCATAAATTACATTTGTGAGCTTTGGTGAAGCATTTAGGCCAATTATTGACTAATTTGTTTCAAATTGAAAATTTTAATTTGGGACAGCATCCGAATTCAATATCTATGGTAAAACATAACATATAACAACGGAATTTTAAATCACATAAATGAAACATAACAATGTTATAACAGTGTAAGAGAAAAGACATAATATGGAAAAAAAAATCATCAAAACAAAAAGCTTGAAAATAAAACGAAGAATGTAATTTGAAGCTACACAAATTGGAAGCTAGTTATTGTCACATATCTATCTATATCCATATTTTGTATCAGTCGGCTAAGGCAATAAAATAAAAAATGATGAAAGATCTATATCATTGATATGAAAACGGTTGAGGAGGTTTCCCATTTTTTTAAATGTGTTTAATAGATGGTTTATCGATGGACTGATAAATGCTACAATTAGATGACAAAGGTTGGTTTTGACTTTTGATGATTGGAGTATCATTTACTCCAGGTTTTCGAAGAAAGAAAATCCCATTCACCGTTAATTATGAATTTCGTTATTCAATAAAAAACAAAAATTTAGCTTAATTGGCAACCAAATTAAAATTAAATCTCATCTAAATTCATTTACCATCAAGAACAAAATCGTATATTTTAAATTTTTTGACATATAGGGGTCCTCAGTAAAAAATATCTCAAGGGTGCTAACAATCCCTATGCCTCTATTTCATGTGTGTTTATTAGCATTTGTAAGGGTTTACTAGTTCTATTGTTGGATAGGTGACTTTATCTATGCATGAGCAACATCTTCTCCAGTAGAGACTCGAACTCATTCTGAGTTAACATACGAAAGAATGATATTCTTCTTGAGCAGAGATTTGATCTATATGAAGAATTAGTACGTGAAAGAACTTTGACGAGAATAAAATAATTAATTAATTAGAATGATTCCAAGAGAATCACGTCGATTATCAGTCCCACAAATAAATTGGAGAAAATATCAGGCCATTAATAAATTTCCATTGAATTGACAGAAGCTTCAAAGAACGTTATGATGAGAGAGCTACATAAGTTTTAAGTGCAAAGGTCTTTGAAAAATAGTCTAGTTTAAATGAAAAATACAATTGTATCCCAAGATTTCGGTATAAAATGTTAAAAACATAGAACAGTCTTAAACTTATTTGAAAATTCCATGATTATCCATATTACCTCAATAAAATGAAGTTTAAAATTTCAGAAATACCTTGATTGAAGTGACTACCAACAAAGTGATTGGTAGATAGTTTGGTATGGGTTGCATCTTTAGAGTGGA
>APFE031728391.1:0-29627 GCA_000404065.3 Pinus taeda | reverse complement strand
ATCCTCAGTTATCTAAAATAATAGTTGTCACATGCATGCAAGCATTAACAAACTATATTTTATTATTTTAACAACTTGTTAAAATAATCTAACTGGAGTTGACTAGTTAGCACTAAGCCAATTGATTTTCTCATTATAGAACTCATACTTATTCCCTTAATCAGTGGAGGAAATTAAGGATAAATTCCTCAATCAGTGGGACAACTCATGTGCATGCTCGCAAAGACTTCAAATTCTAATTTTCTTAACTAATTAACTCAATTTAATTAATTAATTAATATTTCCAGCTATTGTTAAGACCAAAATTAATTTTACTTCCTATAGATAGACTAGGGACTGCAATAAATAGGAAGGGACCCAGAAATGCTATTTTTAGAACTTTATATTTTTAGCAGTTTCACCTCTCACCCAATGTGGCTAATGACCTCACTAACCAAACTGCTATTTTTAGACATGCTATTTTTAGCAGGTCTATTTTTAGCACATTCTAAATTTAACATTTCTTGTTGCACATTTTTTAACAATGGCCTCCATCTCACTAGAAACTGGTCTGCCAGACAATGGTGAACACTGGTTCAAGGGAATGAGTCTAGATCTTGAAAACTATAAGCCCTTCTTAAAGACTCCATACAGAGACACACATACTCACCTTATGCCTTTCAGGTATTTGCTTGAGAAGTATGCTCCTTTAATGAATACCACCATGAGGTTCTTTACCTATGAAGGTAGATTCTCAAAGTTGTATGCATATCACATTCACCTCTTGATGCACTTCACATCATGAAAGCCACTCAGCATGTGCAATTACTTGTTCAGGAGTATTTCAAAAATGTCTGAGAAGATATAGTTGAAGGACAAAGGGCACTCTCCAAGCTTGTTCCATCATAATCTCATCAAAATTATTGTCCTTCATTAGTTGGCAAAGAGGGGTATGGCTTAGGAAACCTTCTTAGAAACAACCCTAAAATGGCATGAGGAAAATGCAACATCTCAGTCCACGAGCGCACCAAAACAACAAACAGAGATGGGATAATCTAGCAAACTAGCAGAGAAGATTCAGCTACCTAGGCCAGAGGTTACCAAATTGTATAAGAAAGGGCAGAGGCTTGTGTTTTCTTCTCACAAAGAGGAAGGGGCCAAGCCTTCTTCATCGACAAAGCAAGCATCAGTAGTAAAGGCTAAAAAGATAGTTGAACATGAATTAGAGATCATTGATCTAGAAGAGGAAAATGAGATTTCAATCATGAAGCAGACCATCAGAGACAAGGACTACCAAATCAAGGAGCTGGAAATAAACATGGAAAGAGCCAAGTTCATTATATCATTCCTTGAACAAGAAAACAGTCAACTCAAGGAAAAAGAGCAGATCTTAGAAAAGGAAAAAGCCAAGTTATTGCAGCATGTTGGAAAAGGTAAGGAGATCATAGAATCAAGCGAGCCTGAAGGATCAAAAGGTACAAGAAAGAGGAAAAGACCAAGAACCATAGGTCTCAAGGAATCTTTGCAAGAGGAACAAAAACAAATATTGCTTAATGAAGACCTCGACCTAGAAGAGAGGATTGCCCTTGAGGTACATCAAGATAAAGAATATTGGCCCAACAGGGTGAATGAACATTTGGAAAAGCTCCTGGAGAAGGAAAATAGAGATAATCAAATGCTTAGACACATGGCACATCATTATCAAGCTCAAAACATGATTGCCAATGTCAAAGTGAAACAACTCAAAAACAATCTCAAGGAGACCAAAAAAAAGCAAAAGGATGAGGGAAAGTTGGAGATGCTTTCTGAAGCATCCATGAAGCTTTAAAAAACTCATTTTTACACTTTCCCTCGAATTTTGAGTCAATTCTGATCATTTTGAGTTTCTTGAGAATTTTTGGTCTAAGTTCAGAAAATTGGCCTTTCCACAAGGCGCTGCACTTTTTCCTCAGGCATCCATTTGAAGAAAATTTTATATTTTTGGAAAGGTCTTGGCATCCTCTAAAAACCCATTTTCCTAGATTTTTGAGAGGTGGCTTATTTTGGGAGAAAAAGGCAAAATAGTGGCAAACAACTAGCATTCTAGACCATTTTTTGACAGGCGCTACGCTTCTGGAGTGACCTTGGGAGACTGGATTTTTGAAGGTCTTCCCGTGCTCCAAATTCTGAAAGTAAAACTTTTATAGAAACTAGACTTGAAGTGCTATATCATTCTCTCAGATTTGGATTTTGACCCTTGGCAGGCACCTGAAAATCAACTCAAAGTTGGCACTGCGCTTCTGCATGTTCTGTGTTTTTAATTGTAAAATTTCTAGTTTTTAGTTAGACTTGGTCAAAGTCAAGATTATCTTTGTAGTGGCACAAGTTACGAGGCTAGGTGATGTAGGAATGAATAAATGTATATCATAAGTTGTTTTTTATGTTTATTAGGCCTCATAAAAGAAGCAAACTCCTAATCAAACTCTTCATGAGGTGTTTGAATTGCACCTTCTCACTCTCACCTGTTGGTTGAGAGAATCTTGGAGTCAGTTCCTCCACCAAGGAATTCGACTCCTGAAGGTGGGAAAGTGGTCTAGGATAGTCTATAAGTACTATTTCACCTTGGGAGAAGAAGTTTGAACTTTTTGTAAAGGAGGCTTGCATTGTAATCATCTTTCAGCTAATACAGATATAGGTTGCAGCTATTTTCAAGGAACTCTAGCCTAGTGAGTTCATGGTGTTTGTGCTTCACTCTTTTTGTTTTATCATGGTCTAAACATCTTTACATACATTATATTTCTTCTCTTAATGAATACCTTGTGATAAAATACTCAAAATTCATGGTTATATGTTTTGTCTTCTTAAGCTAATGAAATCATTTTTTAATGCTCATTAGTTTTCTTCCATTCTATATCCTCTATACTACACTGAAAAATACTCTAATTACACCACGGCTTCTGACATCTAGCTCTTTCTTATTCTTGTTCCTGTATTCCCACAGCCTAGACCTACTTGTGGCTCCAAACCCTAAGTTTAGCAAACCCTTTAAAAACCAAATTTTCACAAACAAATATACATATCTAGCCTAAGATTCATTTGCTTTAAAGTCATATCATTGATAAGAGACTTAGAGAGATCCCTATCATGCTCAGTAGGGCTAGCTACTGAGCTAAAGTGGTTTGAGGTTACCCATGTTGATTTCTTTTTCAGCCTAGGAGACTGTAAGGACTAACAACAGCTATGTCGATATTGTCACCATCGAGAAGGTTACACTGTAATTACATACTGTAATCACCATTGAGATTTCAGAAGTATCTGAGATCCTGTATGCATTGTATCCACCAAAAATCACAGTGAATCCGAGTTCTTGCACCCTAATGTACCCATCCGAAATTTTGTACCTTTGTACTCATCGGAAGTTGCAGAGATGTCTAAACTTTCCTGTGTTTTCTAGATACCCCACCGGGTATATATAATGGTTCATCTTCCATATTAGCCGATGTGTCATTGTGAACTGTGATGTGTATTTATTGAGCTAACATGTCATCTCTATATATTATTTAATATTTATTTGCAAGCCGACATGATGTCTTTTGTTTACAGGCTTCTTCTTTGAAGGACAGTGCTTGTCTTGGATGGTTACTTAACACTAGGTTGACTTATGTTCATTAGATAAATGCTCAAGAAGAGCGATTCAATATAATTTTGAATCTTTGACTTTCCTAGACCTATAGAATGAGCAAGAAACCCATTCATATAATTTATAAAAATAATAATTCCTTTTCTTGAGAAGCACAAAGATCAAAATTACATTTGACAAACACTGAACCTAGTTACCCTTTTTCCTCAACACTAAACACATGTTATTTTTTAAGCATCTGCATGCCTGTAAGTTCATTTGTAGTTTATTTGGAAAATAGCTCATGGTCAATTCCATTATTACCTCATCATGTGACGCATTTTTCAAGTTGTTAAAAGTGATTCGACAAGGCATTGTAGGATTGTTTGAGTGATTTGAATGCATCAAATCTTTCTTTATGACTTAAGGCATCATCTTCTTCCATAAAACATTTCCAAGGCCCTTGTGTACATACCTATCATTAAAAACCACCTAGTAGCAGCAATGCATAGGTGTGAAATAAATCAACAAGAAAGATTAAAAGCTAGGCATTCGAAGTTATGCATAAATTTTCCATATTTATGCATAAAATGGGGCCCAAAATTCACTAAATAGGGTGCCCTTGTACAACAAACATTATAGGAAAAAATGTCCCAACACTCAATAGGTTAAGGACAATCTTGTGTGTAAATTTTGAAATCTAAAAGAACAGACAAGTGGACACACTAAAACTTGAACCAGGGAGAGAAGATAGCATCTTTGGGGTAGTACTCTCCTTAGAAAGGAAACAATGTGCCAGTATAAGTGCATTGGAGAGAGAAATTAGCCCGAAACATCTTCAAGTTGTGGTTTCATTTCACATGTGAGGTCTGCAAATTCTAAAAAACCAACATGAAATGCATAGAAAGATTCCTAACCAACAGTGAAGAAGGTTAAGGAGGATCACATTGGTTCTCATATAATGTTGAGATCATGAAAGACAGTTGAGGATTGAATGGTGTTGAAGAATGTAGCTAATGTAAGTCTTCATAATTGTACTTGAGTCATGATGTAATATATTTGTCAAAAGAAAGAAAAAGGAAATCTATTTGTAAAACAAAATTCATTTATTAACATGGGTTTCATACTTTATTTATTTATTTTTAGGTCAAAGCCTCCATTGTAGGCTTCTATGGTTTATGTCACTAGTCCTTGTTCTTTTCATCATGTAATAGACCCTTCTTGGGCTTTATCTATCAAGGGAGAAAATTATTTTGATGTAAAATAAGTCAATTAGGCCTCCTCCACCAATTCGGACTCAAAGAAGACAAGTCAGCTTATTTGGGAGCCATAAACCATTATATATAGGCAACAACTCAACCTCATTTGGGCCACAAGAAAAGCAAGTTTGATCTGCAGTTGTCGGAGAAGAAAAAGAAGAGTGAAATACCTAAGGAGAAGGAGAAAACCCTAGCGAAGGAGAAGGAGACACTTGTCAAGTAAGAAGAAGTTGAATTTCTCTCTTTTCTTCCACATGTGTGATTTCTTGGGTTGTTGCAAGAGGGTCAAAATTTCAAAGCTGCAATAGGGCTGAAATTATAGAAGTTGGAGGGGCGAAATTCTAAGTTGAAGTTGGGTAGAATTTGTTTGACTAAGGTTAACTACTGAAGATTTTATAATCATCTTGAAGGGTTGAATTGGTGGAGTGAGGAGAGGCTTTTGGTTTGGTCTAAGGTCTTGGATTGTTTCAAGTTTTATTTGAATCTAATCGTGGAAGAGTTTGACTAGGTTTTTCCCTTAATAGGGGTTTGAGCCCTGGTTTAGTGCAAAAACATTTTTGTATTGTCTCAAAAGACGAATATATGCTAATTTTCTTCAGGAGTTAGGCCAAGGCCTAGATTGATGTTCTGCGGTTTGGTATCAGTTCCTAGATTTATTAATTTGTAGTTCAAAGTTGAACCTTGGAGTTTCGAATTGGTAGATCTTTTAAACTGATCTTTCAAATCATAAAGGTCTTCTAACTTGACTACCGACTTAGGTCTAGCATTGCTAGTGCTATCTTGTTGCAATTGCCGGTTATGTTGGTCTTCGTCAATTATTTGATTGGTGTAAGATCCTTCAGATGTGAGAAAAATCACGATGTCAGGATCGTCGTTGAAAATTCTCCAACTTGTAATGTTATCAGGAATAGAAGGTCTAGCCCCAAGGGTTAGCTCAGTTGGTCAAAAACCGTGCCTCGCCATCGGGAGGTCACAGGGTCGAATCCACCCAAAGCCCTTGGGGTCAGGTCTTGCAGTAGGCCGAGGGGCGATTTAGCCTAGCTATCGCCTAGATTTTTCCGTGGACGTAGCGATCACTCATTGACCAGGGTGCTCGTGAACCACATTTAAAAAAACAAATCAGGAATAGAAGGTATAAAGATTAATTCTATTAAGAATCTATCAGGGCTAAAAGCTTCTGAAGGGATAAGTTTGGAAGCTACATTAGCTAAAAGGTCTGCACTCACATTCTGGAGTCTGGGAATTGATGAAGTATTAAATGCTATAAAGTGTTCAGTCAGATCTTGAACTAAAGATTGGTAATGTTTTAAATGACCTGATAAAACAATGTATAGTATTACGTACCTGTCTGATTACAATTTCAGAATCTCTGAAAACTTGAAGATATTTGACGTCTTATTCGATTTCTTTGTACAACCCTTGGACTAAAGCCTCATATTTTGCGGTATTGTTGGTGAAATCAAATTCAAGTCTGCAAGGTAACGTAGTTATATCTCCTTGTGGACTAACTAGCACGCATCCTGCTCCTGCTCCTTCATTAGATTTAGAACCATCAAAAAATAATTTCCAAAATAAATATTTTTTTACAGGACTATTTAAAAAATTAATACAATTATAACTATCTGTTTGAGAAAAAAATTCGACTTGAGATAAAACATAATGTTCTAAATAAGGTGACGTATGAGCATTAAAATTCCCTAGGAAAGAATCTACTGAGTAATTGCCAATAATACTATTGTTATATGCTACTGGTTCATTCTCCCCCTCTAGCTCCGTTACTATGTATTTCTGATGTCTTTCTCGTTCAACTTTTATTTGATTAGGTTTACCATTGTAAGGGAGCCACATGTGTGACCAGTCAGTTGCGAAATATCCATGAAGTTTCTCTGACCAATCTCTGCTAAGAATTAAGCCATAAAATTCTAGAATATCAACAACTAAAATGTCGATAACTTGACATACCTTTGGGTTGGATGACAGCTTTATGGTAACCTGATTTAATTCGCCAATCACTTCGACTTGCGATCGATCTAGCTGGACTATGCGCACAACAGATTTTTGCAGTTGAAAATTCAATTTTGTACATATTGATTTTTGTAAAATATTCGATGAAGCTCCCGGATCCACTAAGCAATTATGCACATTTTTATTAAAAAGTTCATAAGTAAGAAGAAACGGGAGAGTATGAGATCTCGATCTTCCTCCAATTAATGCGATGTCGTTTGGATCAACCTTGTTAATCACATTAGTCGGAGGTCTTCCCATATCGTGGGAAGCTTGAGAAATTACAGCAGCAGGCAAAGGTGCAACTAGAACAGCATGTAATTCTTTCAAAAGTATCTTTTGCTGGTGTTTTAACTTGATCAATTCGTAAAGAGTGATGTTGGCCCTAGTCTTTTTCATATCTTCTATAATATTATACTCCATTTCATCCAAAATGATCAACGTTTTAGATGGAGTAGATGAATCTGTTTGGACTGGGCTGGTTTGAGTCGCTTTGGGTGTCATTTTCTTGGCTGTGACTTTATCCTTCATTGTCGAGCTTGCGCTCTTTGGCTTAGGGGTAGTTTGAGGAGGATCAAGCTGATTTATACTTCGTGTACTAACCGGGGATGCTTCTTGATCTTCTTCTTGTGGGAGGATGAAATCCCACATTCGTTGTAACTCTACAACTTCTTCTTCATCGGTTTTCCCTTCAATAGTGATTCCCTCTTCTTCTTCTTCGGATTCAGCGCTCGTAATAGCATTGGGGGGCTTTGAATCAGTCGAAGGGTTTCTCTTAAAAGGTCTATAGGGATTTTTTGAAGAAGTTTCTGCCACTTGTTTCTTAATATCGACCATCTCGTTAGACATAGTCTTCAAAACTTTTTGCAATCCTTCTAAATCGAATGGATCTTTCTATTGTTTTTTCTTGGGACGTTCTTTGAAAGTAACCTTCTTGGATTTTCATTCTTCCATCGCGGTTTTCTTTTCAAGGGCTATAATACGCTTCTCTACAACTATTGCTTCTTTCATATTTTCGGCTAAAGTTGTCTTGGTATCCCTGTCCACGAAGATTGCTATGTTTGATGGTAAAGCAGTGATGTACCATTCACTTTGCACTTCTTCGCTGGGCTTGGAAGGAGTAGGAATTTTGTTTAACAGTTCATTGAAACGTGAATTGAAATCTTTGATAAGTTCTTTTGACTCTGCCCTAAGGTTTTACAGGTCACTAATTAACGTCGCTGTAGACCTATCATCACCAAATTTAATGAGGAATTGTTCTTGGAAGATATCCCAACTAGTGATAGATCCAGATGGTAATGAAAAATACCATGATCCGGTTGTTCCCTGAAGAGTATAAGGAAAAAGTTTAACGGCAACATCTTTGTTAGTAAGTCCATTAAGATTTATGGATAGCATAAAGTTATTAATATGCTCTTCCACTAGCATGCCTTCTTCAGGATTAAACTTAGGCAGCCATTTTTTAGGATGGGGTGGTAGCTGACTCAAGGGCGCGGGCATTAAGACTGCCCCTGGGTTGTTCCATGGAGATTGGGCCATCGTTGATCCACTATCAGAGGGAAGTGCAAAAGATGATCCCTAAGGTTAAGAAGATGAGGATATTATGAGTCTGGCTGATTGAAAAGGAGATGTAGAAATACCAGTAGGCTGGTGGACAATGATCTGAAGTGGAGGGGTGGATGGTTGACTTCGCGGTGAAGAATTTGAGATGGATGATGAGGGTGAAAGAGTCTCGCTATCGGACCCTTTAGGTGATTTCCTTGCTCTCTTCCTAGTGGGTAGAGGTAACTCAGTTGGCTAAACACCAAACTTTTTGCTCTTTAATCTGGTCAAAGGATGAGCAGGGTTATATTGCGAAGTCACGCTGCCTTGAGATTTATCAGATCTTGGAGGAGATATAGAAAATTGTTGAAGTTTGTGAATCAAAGATTCAACTTCAGGAGGTTCAATAGTAGATTTTTCTAAAATCTCAGGGTTTGTAGCAGCGACTGTCGATCCTACGACTTCTGGTTGTGGATTTAAAGATTCTAAATGCAATGGAGAAGTCGGGAGAGATGGTGAGGGTGATTTACTCTCAGAATGGTATTTAGATTTGGACTTACTTGCCATTCATAGTTCGTGGCCCTCATTCTAGCACCAAATATGTTGAAGCCCCGAAAATCAGGTCTAAAACAAGGGGGATACCCACCCGGTCCGAACCTTGGTTGGCAGCTCCTTTTCCGTTTGGTATGGTGGGTCCGACTGGGGATATGGGACCAATTCCCAATTTATGAGTGTGTGTGTGTAAAATTTGATATTTCTGATCTAAAATTTCCTAATTAAGATGCTCTAATTCTAACTTTAAGCTAATGACATGCAATTGTATTCTAATAAATAGAAATATCTAAGTCTATACTAACTCGGGGTGTGATCTTTCTGCTATGTGATCTAAAATGATTTCAAATAACAATCGGTAATAAAGATTATTCAGCTATTATAAGAAAAGAATTCAATATAGATAAACCACTTCGCATAAAAATTTAGACGAAACAGTTGTGAAAAACATATCACACAATAAGCTACTCATACATTAAGCATAAATAAATAGCTATCACCGTACAAAAGTGCCAAATGATAACTTAGGCATTCACGCATTAATATATAAGCAACTGAACTTGAATATCGCTTTAACACAAGAGATAGAAACAGTTAAGAGATAGAAGTACCATTTATAACTAGTTCTACTCATGAGCTTCAAGCGATAACGATTTATCTCTTCTTAATCCAACATTCACTAAGAGTACAGAAGTGCAACATTAGTAGCAGATATTAAATGCAAAAATCAATAAATCCTGTTCCATTCATTAAAACCTCCTCGGAGGGTGCAAAAGTGCATGTTCTAAGGACAAGTTTTTGATAAATTTCTGGACCCTTCTCTAAATGCATGAGAAGGGTTTAAATACTACTAACTACATCTAAAAATAACTTATTACAAAAATATAAGATACGGTTTAAATTACCGTCCTTTCTCTAGGCAAAAAATAAAGCAAAATTGTTTCTAAAATTAAATCTAAAACTAACATCTAACTATTTTTGTATTTGCTCCTTAAAATCGCAAGCATTCAGCATTTTCTTGAGAAGAGTCGGTTGGCTGACTTCGGCCTTTAATTGTGCTGCAAAAATGGAATCAGCCAGAGCTGGTGCCATCTTTTCGGCAGAATTGATGAGGCTTTTGAGAGTCATATACTGGCTGTGTGGTTTCACTAAATACTTTGAGGATATTTTTGACCATTACCACTGATTTTCGAATTCAAGTTTTACCTTTTACCTTTAGTGTTTTTCTTTAACGTACTCTTTCCGAATTTTTGGAGCTTACAGGTAGCTAAGAAATTAGAAGCTTTCCATTTCAAGAAGTTTTACCCAAGAAACTGCCTTCGTTTCTTGATCCGGGATTCCTTGGTGCGATTTTCGCCTCTTGTGTGTTTTATTTTAGTGAATGTAAAGCTCACATTTTGTGAGGATAATGATCCCGTAAGTTCTTGACCCTAAGTTTTGAGTTATCTGTTTTTGATGTCAATGTTGTCCAGAACCCATTTAACCATATCTATGTAGGGGGGAAATTTTGGGCCTTGCCGCTATCTGGTGTAAGAACGAACAGGCTAAATATGCAACTGATGCCTCAGAAGAACTCTGTGAGTCCGCAGTAGTCGTAAACTCTATTACCTTGGGATTCTCTTCTTCAAGTAGATTATACATGCCTTCCCAAGTGGTAATACCCGCTCTCTGTTGCATGTGGTGTCTGTGTACAAGGGCGCCATTTCTTTATCTTCAGACATTGGAGCCTTGCCTTTCTTCCTCATAGTTTCCTGTATACTGCTTTGTATAGTTCTTTGCTCTTCATTCCTGCAGTTTACAAGTAAGGTGAGAGTAATGATATGGAACAGCGATGGGAAAGCTTTAAATGTCAAAGACATGAAAAAGTATATCATCTTACGTGAGCTGGTCTCTTTGATAAACACAAAACCATATTTCATTAACAACTAGCAACTGCCTCATTAATTAGCATTAAAGCGCATAACTAGGTCTCGTTTTAGGGAAAAAAGTGTTCTCGAACAGTGAGCCGAAAGATTTTGCGATAGAGCGATTTTACGATTTGCTTTGCAATATCGTAGATCGCTACATCGCATTATTGCGAGATCGCAATATCATTGTGATGCTCTATCGTAAGATCGCTCTGTCACTCTATCGCGATATTGCGACATCGCAATATCGTATAATCACAATATCACATAATTGTAGTATATGACCATTTTGTGTTAATGTATTTCTTGCGAGGTGCGATTTTGCGATATGTGTCATCGCATATCGGTGTTTTTTGTGGTTTTTCAGCGTAAGTGCGTTTTAAGGCATGAGATGTGATATATATAATTTTTAATATGTAATCTCGCATCGCAATCTCGCAATCTTAGAATCTCGCAATCTTAGAATTTGGCTTGTAAGAAGGCATCATTTTATCCTTTTTGCGATGTGATATTTCTTAAGGAGTGATTTTATCTTTCCTCATCATGAAACTTAAGCTTTTTAGATTTTTCAAAGGCATTTTCCTAAGTTTATGATGGTAAGTGTTATTAAAAAGGAAATACAAGCACTAATTCATTTTTTAAATTTTTGACTAAGGGTCCCCACTTATTTAGTATTAGTAATAACACTAAATAAGAAGGGGGGTTGTTGGTGGCCACAACAGGAACTCACACCATTTTCCCGGGTCCTTTGTCTTCATGGTATTTTTCTTTTCTTTGCAGCTTCAGTAGGCTATCTTGGGTAGCCCCACCTTAGCTTGGTCCTATGTTCTTTGGTTTGGGGTCACCTTTTCCTTGCTTTGGATTCGTTGATCCAAAGTCTCGCTTCTTCTGTTTAAACTTCTGCTCAATCTTGACAGCGTACTGGTACCCTGTGCTAAGCTAGGAAATGTCCACGAACTCCATCTCGTCCTGGACGTACTTGTGTAGACAATCGCGGTACTTGACCACCAAATGTCGCTAAGTATCCTTGATACTCAGCTTCGTGCAAAGGGTATGGAAAATATTTGTGAACTCTAACACATATTGGTCCCTTCCCTGGTGTAGTGTGATCCACTTTACGTATTTATCTTCATAGCTCCCAACTGGGTAATATTGTTCCCCGATGACGTCTTGGAAAGAATCCCAAGTGTGTGCGGCTAAAAACATCGAGAGTTCACTCTCGTCCTTTTGTTCACAGTAGGTTTCCCACCAGTCCTTGACGTGTGGGGTGGCTTTGAGAAGTGAAAAAAGTAATCTTTACCCGATTGGAAAAGTCATGAACTGAAAAATATCCTTCCAACAGATTTAACCATTTATCTATGGTGTCTGCATCTATCAGGCCTTCAAATATGGGAATATCGAAGCTAACTTGTACCTTAAAAGGAGAGGAACCTCCAGAGTGGCTGTTGGATGAAGATGCATCGCCTGTGGGTAGCCGTCGAAGGATCTGGGAAAATTTATCCATCATCACGTCCCATTTTGAAAGGATCACTTGCCCCCTCATCTTTATTTTCTTCCACCATGGGAGGTCATCAGGTTTTGCAAGGCTGATCTTGCAATGGTTCAACCAGATCGAGCCCTAATTCCTTATACCCTGACCTCATTGGGGACACGCAAAGAAAAATAAAGAAAGAGCAGACCACTCTGATACCACTTATATGAACTTAAACAGGAACACAACAACTTACAGATATAATCATAAATACAGAGATGCATCAGAAAAACGCTTTATTTCAATAATAAAAAATATTGAACTATCATTACAAACATAATGGAAATAAGATAGCTTGGGGGATGGTAGCTTATCTCTAAGAAGAGATGTGGCAACTACATGGCTCTAAATTGTGTTACAATGAGGCTCAAAGGCCTATTTATTATTGAGAAAGAATGGAAAAACCTAAACATCCAAAAACCTAACCCTAGGAGATGAAGTGCCAAAACTGTGGGCCCTGTTTGGGTAAATTGGTACATCAACTTCCTGGGGTCGTAACTTTGGCAAACAATCTTCGTTTGGCTATCATAATACCTCATTTCGAAGATCTCAAATAGAAGGCCAAAAAAAATTAGTAAACCAATTTGGGGCATTCTCTTCTTTTTCTCTAAAAACGTTGTTTAGGGCCTCAAAACGGCTTCAAAAGTTCAGGACCCGAAAAACTGCCAAAAATAGTAAATTGTGCTACAATTAAGGAAACTAAAAAACTGAAACAAACAGTGTTGGGGGTCCAAGTGGAATAGGTGGGTAGCCCAATATCCACCCGGATCAACCCTTAAAAAAATAACCTGTCCAAGACCAGGTCACAAAATCCTTGTTTGTTGCTTCTCCTTCTTAGACAAGTCAATGCAAGTCAAAGTTCTTTCTTTATTTCACTTCTCGGCTACCCTGAAACTTCGGCCTCTTTCCCACATATCTGCAGTTTGTAATACTGTAATTTCACACGTGTGAGGAGTAGGAACAAGTTTTGAGGTGTTTCTCTTCATCATTATATTTGGAGACTTCTCTAGATGAACTCGGCTAGCGATGGAACTGATTTGTAGACCCTTAGATAACCTTCTCTTAGACTGTTATGACACCACTGCAGAAACCCTAGCTTTTGAGCCACACGTGTGAGGTTCCTAGCCCAAAAATAGTGCTAAATGATTCGATCTTTAATTCATTCTTAATGTTGGGTATATGGTTGTATTCAATCACCTTACTCTCACTTATTGTTGCTTCAGAATGACCAAAATTGTGTGTCTCCAAATGAACGTCAAGCTACCTATTTATAGTAGTCAGTGCCTTCAAAAATAAGTTGACTTGATCATGTGCCTAGGCCAATATGCCTTTCTGGAAACATCTTTGGGCCGAGTTCAAGGTGATTTTATGACAACTTCTTGGAGGGTTTATGACACGAATAAATTTAATTTTACAATGTGTAACATGCCCACATGGGTCTTACATATTTGACATTGACTCTATAGATTGTTTATGATTTGATGATAAAACCTAAAGGATCACAATGGGAGCCATTACTAAAATAAAATTCCTTTTTCATTAAACCTATGACTAAAGTATTATAATATTCAATTTAATTTTTCTTCTTTACATCAATTAAATAAAATCACACTTTACACGTGTCATTATGAAGACCAAACCTAGTTACACTTTTCGACACTCCCTCTTAACTAGCGAGGTATTCATTGGTACTTCGTCATTCTCAATATGAAGAATTTTCTCATAAGAAGATTTAGATTGATAACTCGTCTGTTTAGCATCATAACAACTAGCATTGTTACATAGAAATGCCTTGACTAACAACTCTATCTCTCCACAGGATGTGAGCTCAATGTCAGCAAGACCAATGAAGTATAGACACCCTTATCATTGTCTTTCTTGGAACATACCCCACCCGAGTTCTCTGGGTGTATTCCACCAGGACTATTCTCATCTTGGATTCCTATTCCTCAAAGAATATTGGTCGTCTACGACTACTCTTATATTGGATGCCCTAACGCATCCTCAAATAATATTGGATGTGAGATGTTTACCCAATTCTCCATTATGTCTTCCCAAGTGAAGACAAGAATGATGCGTCTATCTCTCCCTCTTAATTAGGGATGACATATCTGTTCCAATAAAGGAATGTACCAAAACTCCCTCTTAGCTTAGGAATTTTGCTTCCACGTTTCTACCAAATAAGAAACTTGTTTCCAGGCTCCCTCTTAATTAGGGATATACATCATCTCCTCTGGTGGAAATGATGGGACAACCAGCTGCTTGAAGAACTCCTCCTCACGATGTCATGAACCTATTTTTGTTATTTAGGAGTCTTCATGTTTGGGACTTCTTCATAGGGAACAAACCATCTATCACTTTCATCCATGAGTCAGTCATGTCATCATCAGAAATTGATCCATCGATTCATACATGGGCTTCCTTTCATGCCATGCTCCATTCTTCATGCCATGTTTCCTTAAGTATCCTTCATCCTACTACATGGACATTGGTGGTAGAAGATGTCCATAGATCTTCCCTCAGAAGATCTGCATAAGCCCATTGAGATATTTGTTCAAAAAGAAGAAATGAACACTTAAATCAAAATTACCTCTGTGAGGGTCTTTCATCATGACAACTTCTAGTTTGCATCAGCATCTTGCATACATGTCGACACATCTCTGAAAGATATATATTGTCAAGGATCTCTTTATTTTTCAGACTTCATCAGAGTCTACACATCTTTCATGGAGATATCCTAGTCAAATATCTTGGTCTTTGGATGTTGATTGTCGTTTTCATGGTTTCATATCCCACGATCTCTTCCTTCCTTTCTTGACACATTTCCTTCCCAGGAATTTCCAATCAGAATTCCTTCAACTGATGTCAACCACTTCATATTACATATGACGACATATTAGGTTGATTTCATCTCGTGAATGTGTGACCCATGCATTCTTGCATCCTTTCAAAGGAGGAGATCCCTTTTCTTTTGATCATGCTCTCAAGATAGAGCATTGATCCATGTTACCTGCAACCACATGACACGACTTTACAATAACAAATACAAGCATACATACCTCAATTTTCTTTGTATCATCCAAACTTCCTTCAGTAGCTTCCTTGATTGAAAAGAGCTTCAATCCCTTGATTTGCTTCACCTCTTATGTCATCATACCATCATCCCATGAATTCCACAATTTTTGAATTCTTGATGAAACACTTGCTTCCCCTCTTAATCGATGAACCTTTCGATCAAGATGCCATCAGATAATCTTGAGGATCTAGAGTATCCCAACCAAAAGATGTTTCCTTTTGACTAATGTATGATGAGTTTTGTCCTGGATGAATTTTTCCTTTCCATAAGTGCCACTTATGTTTCCAATGAGGTTCCCAAGAGTTATATCCTTCATAGTTGGTTGTCATACATTTCAATTTCAACCATCTTTCATGCCTCTCTACGATGATGTCACAAGCTCTTGCTTTCAATGCTTTTATGATGCCATGATGCATCCCATCATATTTCTTAGTGAATCATGATATCCATATCTTACAACAAAAGACTTAGGAACTTGAAAAGAACTAGGTGAGGAAGACTATTTCGTTCATAGTAGAGATCTCTTACTTCCTCTTTCTTGTATTTCTTCATTTCAACGTCCTCTATTTCTTAAGTGATATGGACTTCTTCTCCTCCTCTTTTTTTATTTTCCTTCTTGATTTTAGGACAATCTCTTTTGTAGTTCCCATATTCTTGACATTCATAGCATTGAATCTTAGCCATGTCCCTTTGATTTTCCTAAAACCAAACTTTCCAAATTTTCCCTTTCTTCTTTTCATTGTAGCATGAGCTTGATTTTGCTCACCTGCTCCCATATCAAATTTGGATTTTATTCTAGGTTCTTCAATATTGCACAGTGACCATAGATCCTATAATGGAGTATTTTCTTTCTTCCCATAAGTACTTGAAGTAAAGTTACCCCACTCCTCTGGTAGTGCATTCAGTACAATTGTAGTCATTTCTCTATCAGACATGACTTCTCTCGGATCTTGAATTTGATCCCAAATCTCCGATATCCTCATAAAGTATGAGGTTATCCCATATTCCCTTGACATCTTCAGCTTGTATATTTATTTCCTTAATGAGATGACTTCTCTAGTAGTGCTTACCGAATACAACTCTACCAATTTGTCATAGATTTCTTTTGAAGTGTCAAGTTTTGATACATAAGGGATGAGGGGATCCTTGGTGGATTCTATGAGAATATTTTGAGCCCTAACTTCACCTTTCATATACTTTGCAAGAGCTTGAGCATCTTCCTTCCCTATTTTAGTGATAGATCCTTTCACATGTTCCATAGCCTCATTTTCAATGAGATTCAGATTTGTGCTTTTCTTCCATGCAAGATAGTTTGAAGCCACAACCAATCTGTTGCTTTCCTTGCAAAAATACATTTTGACAGGTTCAGATGTGGACATAAATATACTTACTTGATAGCATGATCCTTCTTCTTGTTGCTTCCTTGATGATGATATAGAGGACAGAAAACTTCTCCTTGATAAAGGCAGTTTTCTTCAAGAATGATCCTTGATCACACAGAGAGTGAGATATCTTTGGATCCTTTGATGGTGATGTCTCTATTGATGAAGATCAAGATGAATTATTGGTGATGTATTTAATGGTAAGGACCTTGCTTCAACGAGAGAGAGGTTTCCTTATAATCTTGATGACAACCCCTTTTGATCTAGCTTCCTTTGGATGAATAGTATTCGAGACACTTCGACTTCAAACTGATTGAGACCGGATCCTAGGAATGCTTATTTGATTGAGGTATTGTTTTTACTTTCTTCAAGATGACAATTTGATCTTGATCTTGAATTTCTTCTCTTGGATGAATTAACTTCAAGCTTCGTAGATATCTTCAACTTGAGTAGATGATGATCTCAAGACTTCCTTTGTAGATCTTGACTTCAAGATGATATTCTAGATTTTCTTTGATGTCTTCCTCGAGATTTGATCCATGAGTGTCACTTGAAAAGATGCCCTTCCTTGACTTAGTCACCTTAGCTCTCATACCATGTTGAAAGATCTAGGGCATTGATATTAGGTGATTTCTCTTTTATTAATAATTGTTTGTGCATGTTTTTTACTTCTTAGATTAGGATCTTCTTTTACTTATGTTGTTATAGTGTTATTCTTCATCAAACAACAACCAAAGCATAAGCCATAAAGAGACAAGAGACACAGAATATATGCTATTAGCTAAGGCCAAAACCTCTCCCACTTGAGAGGAAAACCTGAACAAATTCTTCTTCTTATAGAGACTTCAATTAACGAATACCAATACCAAGACCATGTCACAAAATCCTTCTTTGTTGCTTCTCCTTCTTGCACAAGTCAATGCAAGTCAAACTTCTTTATTTACTGCACTTCTCCATGACCCTAAAACTTCGGCCTCTTTCCCACAAATCTACAGGTCGTACTACTACAATTTCACATGTGAGGAGTAGGAACAAGGTTTAAGGTGTTTCTCTTTTTTGCTATTTTGGAGACTTATGTAGATGAACTTGGCTAGATATGGAACTAATTTGGAGACCCTTAGATAACCTTTTCTTGGATTTTTATGACACCATTTCAGAAACTCTAGATTTTAAGCCACACATGTGAGGTTCCTAACCCAAAAATAGTGTTAAATGATTCAATTTTTCATTCCTTCTTAATATTAGTTATATGGTTGTCTTCCTTCACCTTACTCACACTTCTTGCTACTTCAAATTGACCGAAATTGTGTGTCTTCAAAGGAAGGGTGAGTTGCCTATTTATAGTAATCAATGCACCCAAAAGTAAGCTGACTTGATCACATGCCTAGGCCGACATGCCTTTTTGGAAACATCTTTGGGCCGACTTCAAGGTGATTTTGTGACAAGGTCTTGGAAGGTTTAGGGTTGTGAAAACGTCTTGTGACATTTACTATATGGACATTTTATGACTTGATGATAAAACCTAAATGCTCACAATGGGAGGCATTACTAAAAACAAAATCCCTTGCTCATAAAACCCATGAGACAAGTATTACAATATTAATTTTATTTTTCTTCTTTTCATCATTTACATAAAATCACACTCTACACATGTCATTATGAATATCGAACCTAGTTACACTTTTCAACACCCTAAACCGCAACACCAATAGCTACACACTCACTCTAATTGCCACCAGAGACCCTGCACTCTACGCCACAGCGAGAAGAGGTGAAATGGCCCAACTTCGCTGGTCTCCACCAACCGAATTAACCACTAATCTATTACAGACCTAAGCTAATATTGCCAAATGACCCCTCACCAGGAGGGTCCAAAGGAAAACCGTCCAACTATACGCAGGGAAGGAAAAACACCAAACTCCCAAAAGTCTGAGTGTCACCAGAGCCACTGGACTTCCCCAAATGGAATTCTTCATCGAGTAGCACCAAGAAGAAAAACCCTACAATGTCAATCAAAGAGAGCTAGAATATGGCATGCTCCAAAGCCTCAACCCAAGAAAAATCACCACCACCAGAAACCCTGGTACCACTTGCAAAAGCGCCAACCACTATACACAGAGCCAAAGCACCACCACCCGAAATACCAACTCAAGAAACTACCGACACCCGAGACACCTATACCCAACAACATCCACCTCTCCAATTAGCAGACCCTCTCGCAAAAAAATGAAAAGGATATTTTCACCCATATTGGCAAGGAGGGATTTGTTACCTTCATAATCTCTCAAGACGAGCGACGGTTGGAGGTCTTCCACCATACCCATACGACCTAGAGAAAAGGAACCACATACCAATTCACATCCCATAGAGAGCCAAATACCATTTGGAATGTTGCATGATTAACACTACTTGAACACCTTATCTCAAGCACCATGAATCCCCGAGACTATCCTATTATCTCTCTCGTAGGCGAGGGATAATGTTTCACGTGTTTTGAGGTAGAGACATTAAACACGGCGTAATAGGAAGGTAGATTGCCTGCCCTCCTCTGCCCATGCCAAATGTTGTATGTCATGCTTCGGACCTCAATGAGTTCCAACTGTCCACCACCCCCATCGAGAATCAAAATTATAATTTTTATAAGTTCATTTTTAATGAATCACTCAACATATATCACTTAAATAAAAAAATCATTTTCATTGTAAATTTAGTATTTGCAGAACTCTTAAATTAAAATTATTAATTTAATTAAAATATAATAGACTCTAGCAAGACAATCATTTTTAAATATCATTGTTTATTATAAATTTATTATTTGCAAAACTCTAAAATTAAAATTAATAATAAAATAAATAATTTAATTAATAATTAGTAATAAAATTATTAATTTAAAAAAGAAATATATAGGAGGAATTAGTCAATATACCCCTCAATGTAGCGAGCTCTCCTCCGCAGCTGCTAAACACGTGACCTAGCTTGGGCGATCATTGTTCCCAACTGCCTTTTAGCAGCCCCTTAGCGCCGCAATGGAGCAAATGGATCCTCCAAAAGATGGAGATCCATTAACCGACCACCTACAGGAGCAAGAAGATACAACAAATACGTTCATATCCCTCATCTATGCTATTGGACCTCCAAAAAACAGGTCGTCATTAACGAAGTTTGTGAAGAAACTTAATGACATCCCTGAGATATCCCTCCCTTTGACTCTCCCTCGACAAGCAGTGTTGTCCCTAGCAGAACGAGGTCTAGTTGGCCAATTCACAGGTTTATGGCCATCCCCCAAATCTGTCCAGAAATGGGTAGAAAGAAACTGGACTTTATCAATCACTAGGAAAATCTCCATAAGATTTTGCGGAAGAGGATATTATACCTTCCATTTTGAAACAAAAGAAGATCGTGAATTAATCTTCAGGAACGGCCCATACTTCATGGACATGAGAGGATTATATCTAAACCGATGGACCCCTAGCATCGTGCCAGTCTAGGTTAGGTTATCACATCTTCCTCTTCACTACCGGGGAGATGAATCAGTAAAATCTATTGGGAATGTTGTGGGGAAATACATTGACAGATGTGAACCAAAGGAGAACATGCATGCGTGTGCAAGGATCTGCGTCGAAGTGGATTTAGGGAAAGGCATCTCCGAGGCAGTAAAAATCAAAGTAGACCAATGGACGCATATACAACAGCTGGACTATGAACAAATCCCCTTCAAGTGTAAGGTATGTCATGAATACGGTCATTTTGCAAATAGATGTAAAAAAAAACAAGAAAATGAGAATGTTGAAGAACCCGAAACCAAATGGGAGCAAGTAAAACGGAAAAAATCATCCAACAAACAGACCATCCCCCCTTCATCCCAACCTCAAGCCTCCTCTGAACCTTCTCCATCCTCACCCATTGTTGATGACCCTTCCTCCCTTAAAAACCCCAACCCCTTCGGCCCCTTGGAAGAGCCCTCAGCTCCCCCCTCTCCCCCCCTTTGCTCTCACCCCCCACTCTCCTCCCTCATGCCTTCAAACCCTATCAACCTTTGAACCCCTCCCCCCCCTTTAGTGGATAGAATATTAACTAGAAATCAATCCAAGGAATCCCTTCAAACCCTTGAACACCCAAAAAAAAAGCAGGAAGAAAATATAATAAGGAGCTGAGAGATGAAGCGGTAGCTAAAGAGATGGCACTAGGAACACAGGAACCCTTGGACTCTTTTAGAAAAAGTTTCAGGAATAATTGGAAAAATACAAATTAGCATAGAGGGAAAGGTCTCTCATCTCACCAAACAAACAAGTAATGATTGTGGTCTTCTGGAATTTCCATGGACTGGGAACACCTTTCAAAGTGAATGAAGCAAGAGATATCTTAGCAAAAGAAACCATGGAAATATTCATGCTTCAGGAGACCAAAACAAGCAGCCAAGAATGAGGAAGAAATAATAAAAAACTTAAAAAATTATGACGAAACAACAATACAGGCCATAGGGGCCTCAGGAGGAATTTGTACACTATGGAAGAAAGGAAAATGGGAAATACTTCAGCAAAAAGGAACAACATTGGATCAAAATATATTTAAAGGAAACAAGCACCAAGGAGCAATATTGTATTATCAACGTATATGATCCAAACCACTATAGGGAAAAGGAACAATGTTGGAGCACAGTGCAAGAAACTTTAAAAGAAACACAAAACAGAAAAGTAATTTTGGGAGGGGACCTCAACCTAGTTCTAAATATTGAGGAGAAATTTGGAGGGTCCTACCATACAGACCCATCTAGGGAGGCTCTCGAAACAATCATGGAACAAAACAAGCTAATTGATATTCCACCAAGCAATGGAAAGTACATGTGGAATAATAAAAGGGTGGGAAAAAGCAATATAAAATAAATATTAGATCGAATATTGGTTCAGGAAAATATCATCTCAAGTTTCAATTCAGCAAGATAAAAAATTATTCATATCACGACATCTGACCACAAGCCGGTGGCAACCACTTTGGGAATGATGGATAACCAAGGGCCGCTACCTTTTAAATACTGCCCAATATGGGACAGTAGTGAAGAGTTCATAAATTTAATCTCAGAAGTGTGGACACAGAAGGTCACAAGTTTGCCTCACTTTGTGTGGGAAACCAAGCTAAAATTTTTGAGAAAAGAAGTGAAAATATGGGCAAGAGAGAATGAAAAGAAAAATAAAAAAAGAAGAGCCGAAGATGATTAAAAAAATGGACAATGTACAAGAGGCAAAGGAAAATAAAGAGGAGGATAAACAAGACTATCTACAAGAAAGGGAACTCTTGGGAAATATACATAGAAAATAGAAAAGAAGAAGAAATGAGATTAAAGTCAAGAAGTCTATGGTTGAAAGATGGGGACAAAAATACAACATTCTTTCACAACTCCATGAAGCTTAGAAGAGCAAGAAATCAAATTGACAAAATCCAAGTAGATGGACAAGAAGTAAAGGGAGTGGAGGAACTAAAAAAAGAAGCACATAACCACTTTAAAAACCTCTTGACAACAAATGAAGAAACAACAGACCATGATAATTTTTTGCAACATACTCCAAAAGAAGATAAATGAAGAACAAAATGCAGAAATAATGAAGGAAATTTCAGAAGAAGTAAAGGAAGCAGTATGGAGCCTCCACTCCGATAAGGCACCAAGTCCAAATGGCTTCACAATAGCCTTTTATAGGCAGCACTGGCAAACTATAAAAAAGGATTTACTAAGAATGGTAAGGAATGTTTTCAAAAAAAAAAAATTGGGGAGCAACACAAAATCTTCCTATCTAACATTAATACCAAAGGAAGTAAACCCCTCCACTTTCAGCAGATTTCGGCCAATCTCCCTATGCAACTCTTCCTACAAGATAATAACAAAGATCATAGCCAATGGAATAAAGAAATTTCTTCCGAAAATAATATCGGAAAACCAAGGAGGTTTTGTCCCAAACATGCAGATCATCGACAATGTAATAGTGGTCCAAGAAGTCATTCACTCAAGCATGCTGAGACAAGAAAAAGGAATTATTATAAATTTGGACACGACCAATGTTTTTTATAGAGTCAGCGTACCATACCTCATGGTTGTCCTAAAGAAATTCGGATTCTCAATAGAAATTATAGAGGTCATCAAGGCTTTTATCATGGATCCATGGATAGCACCGCTAATAAATGGAAGACCCAGTGACTTCTTACAAAGCTCCAAAGGACTTAGACATGGATGCCCACTATCTCCTTTCCTATACATCATAATGGTAGACACTCTAAGTAGAGCACTGGATAAAAAAATGAGAGAAAGAACCATAACTGGCCTGTAAATTTCAAAAGGAATCAAAAGTATCAACCACTCTTGTTTGTTGATGATACTCTATTGTTGGGAGGTGCCTCGAGCATAATTGCTCAAAGATTTAAAAAAAGTCATGGATAATTTTTTGGTGGTCTTTTAAACAATACTAAGTGTAGAATTTATGGTTGGAATACCTCTCCCAGAACCATGCAAAGAATCTCACAGATTCTTGAGATCCCTATTCAAAAAAGTTGGAACCACTTCTTCTACCTTGGACTACCCATTTCAAAAGAAATTTTGAAATCAGAGTTGTGGAGTAAACAAATTGAAGAAATAAAAGAGAAAATTCAAAAGTGGGGAATGATGTGGCTGAACATGGTAGGCGGGATAATTCTAATCAAAGCTTTGCTCACGGAGCTTCCAATATATCAATATGCTACAATCATGGCATCTGCAAGTGCACACAAACAAATGGAACTAATTCTGAGAGGCTTCCTATGGCAAGGAGGAAAGCAAGAGAATAAAAAATTCAGTTTGGTAAAATGGGAGCAAGTAACTTTGCCATATGATAAATGAGGCTTATCTATAAGGCTGCCCGGCCTGATGAATGTTGCCTTAGGAATCAAAATCATTTGGAGAATGATAATTAGCAAGGAGAGCTGGTGGAAAAAACCTCTAGCTTCAAAATATATGAACCACCCAATAAAAAATTTGTTGCTGGAAAATATTCCAATAGGACTCTGCACGCAAGTATGGAATCTTGTAAAGAAAATAATACCAACAATTAGCAAATATATCTAAAAAATACCAGGCAATGACAAAAAAGTCATGATATGGGATGACAAAATAATGGGGAAGGAGCCTTTAAACCTTCTCACCAGCCATGAAGACATATAAAATTGGATGAAGAGTAGAGGATTGATAACTCTTCACTCCATCTCCAGCTGGGAAAATCGAAATTGGCAAGAATGGTACATTCCAAGTATCCCTCAAAATCTAAAATGGCAATGGAACAACCTTTGACATCACCTCAAAGGAGTAGTACCAGCAAGCATGGAGGAGGAAGACACTTTTGTATGGGACCCAAGTGGAGGAAGTTATACATTTAAGACAGGATACACAACTCTACAAGAAGTGCATAATCAACAAGATTGGGCACCATGGAAGTTTATATGGAAAACTGAAAGCCTCCCAAAAATCAAAATCTTCATATGGACCCTACTAAAAGGAAAAATCCTCACTTCTAAAAACCTCAAAAGAAAAGGCTTCTCTGGTCCATCCATGTGTCAAATGTGTTTAAAGGAAGAGGAGACTATCCAACACCTATTTATGGATTGCACGGTCATAAAAGAATGCTGGAAGCTACTGACAACTCCTTTGGAAGTTAACCTAAACTTCTCTAGAACCATCATGGATTTCTTCATAGAATGGAAGAAAACTTACCCCCACTCAACAAAGAAAAAGGCAACTATTAAAAGGTTATGGGAAAACCTCCCAGCTATTTTTTGGTGGCAAATATGGCTCGCAAGGAATAAAAACATCTTTAAAGATGGGTCACCAAAAATTGGAAAGATATTATAAAAAACATTAGGTCTCACCTCTGACTTTTTAAATGAGAAAGGTACAACAGCCATAGAAACCAATATCCTACAGCAAGAAGAAAGGGACTGGATAAGCAAGGCAACAATAAAAAGCAATGGAAATAAAAATTTGAGGGACACCTAAAGTACAGAATTGGAAGATGAGATTAAATGAGGAAGAGTACACAAAATGGAAAGGAAACCAAAAAAGATTTTGCTTGTTCTTTGATGGGGCTTTTAAAAATAATCCTGGGAAAGCACAGGCTGGAGGAACAATAAACGACCCCGGGGAACATGCTAGTCTCCTATGAATGGGGAATGGGGGAAACTACAAACAATAGAGCAGAGGCCTACACTGTGTTTTTTTTTTTCCCCTAGGAAAAAATCGTAATTTTATTCATGTTGAAAAAATTACATTTTGTAGATGCTTATAGCATATGCAAATGGTTGAACCTGATATAGGCAGCGGACAAAAATAAAAGCTCAAAATGGCAAAAAACAGCTCCTGAAATGACAGGAGGACCAAGTAAAAAGTAAATGTTAGTAGGCCTATTTCCTGCCTTTTTTCTTCTCTACTTTACGCCAGACTCCAGTGCTGATAGAAGGATCAAATACAGCAAGTTGGTTTTCCTCTGAGTACGCTGGTTGATCTTTCTCTGAGTCCGATCCTTCTGGGCTATGGGCTCTTTTGACTCCACTTATTTCCAATTGTAAATTTTGTTGCTGTACCGAGCTGTGCATCTCCAAATTGGGCTTCTCAGTGCCTTTGTTTGACTCTTCCCCCTGTCTCATTTGTGTGTCTGTTGGTTCTGTGTTCAGTGCTTCCTCCTCCAGTGGTTCTGTATGCTGCCACCCTTTTGGTTTTTTATGTCGTTTCTTGTTCCCTTTTGTCTCCCTACTAGTCAATGGACATGCGTATTGCAAGTGCCCTGCCTGCAGACATCTACGGCATCTGAATGCCGTGTTCTCGTAGTCAAGATTTTGTGTCCACAGTGAATTATTGAAATTCAATGTGATGTGATCTGGCAATCCTTGACTTAGATCCACCTCTACACATATTCTAGCATATGTGAATAATCCCCGCATAGCTCTGTCTTCATCTGTTTTAAGATGTTTTCCTATAGAGTTCCCAATGGCTGTTAATGCTTTGCGATGCCAAAAATGCAGTGGGAGGTTGTGCAGCCTTACCCAAACTGGTGTTGTCGAAACAATCATGTTGTTGGCATCAAAGTCCGGGAACCAGGGGGTGATGAAGAGGCCAGCACTTCCCCAAAACCAAGGCCCCTGGTTAATGATGTTGTCTCGTTCCAGTTCTGTGTTAAATCTGACTATGAAGAAACCCTTAGGGCATAAGTATATTTCATATTTGGTTGACCATGATGTAAATACCCACTGATGCAATGCATCAGCTTTGGGCCAATAACCATTAAATCTGCATATTGTGGCATTTTGCATTAAATCTGAGTATAGATCTGATACCTCCGGCAATGTTACAGTAAGTAAAGGTGATTCTTGCTTCTGTTCCACGATGTAGGGGTCTGGTAGCTCGGATGTGGTTGTTGTTCTGTGATTCAGTGGTTCCTTTCCTTTGACTGCGTCGCGGAAGGTTCCTGTAGTTTTAGAGCTGGTTCCCTTACAGCCGCCTCGTAGTCTCAGGTTGAGTATGATGGTTGAATCATTTGCAACTCCATAGTGCTGGAGTGTGTGATGATCCTGCATACAGAGTCCGGAATATAAGAGATTTTGGACTATTGCTGGAATTCCCAATTTGATCTGAATCTCCTTTTTTAGCCCTAAGACATCCATCCTTTCCATGATCTGGATACAGTGATGTCTACCTTCTACAGATCTGATAAATATTTAAGTCAGTACTGATGGATCGGCTCTGTTCAAGCCCTGATCTATATGACTGAGCTTCAGATCTGGCGGATCTATAGTGATTCTGGAGTTTTCATGCCTTTCCGTTGAATAAGAGGGTTTGATACCTCCTATCCGCGGTGTTCTGGTTATCTCTGCCTCTGCTGGCGAACTGCGTGAGAACCCCTGGTGGAGGTAAAGGGGGCTTGTCCGTGACCTGGAGAATGATGGATCTGCTGCCGAGGACCGATCCGCCGTAGAAGGAAGCCAGATCCATGGTGATGTAATCGATTCTGAAGATCTAATCCTCGATTTCGGGTAGGTACTCCTTGCGCTCACTGCTCCTTCAGCGATATGCACTGAGTCGGCGGTACTGAATATTTCATTAGCTCTGGCTATCCAGATCTCATCGAGCCACAGAGCCGAAGCCGGTATCCGGATGGACACAACCGCATTCGGGAAAAACAGTTCTCCTTCGTGCCTCGAATCTATCGGTTGCTGCCTGGGTTCTTTGGTCTGCCATTTGGACGCGGCCATCAGTCTTTCTTCGCGATCTGCAAGGGCTGGAAGCAGGCCCTTCGAGCCCAGGTAGCCTGAGTTTCTAGTGCGATCAGGCCTACACTGTGTTATTATGCACAAGGATACTTAAAAAAAGAGCTATCAAAGATCTAATAATATTGGGTGACTCGACTATCATTATTGAAGCAATGGCCAGCAACAAAAATCCTTCAAATGCAGCGATTTCAAACAAATAAGGAACAATCTGGTCAATGCAAGTAAAGTCACATTCAAACATATATTAAGAGAGCATAACAACATAATTGACCATTATGCTAATATGGCAATTACTAGATTGGAAGGAGAAATAAGAGAAAATGAAGAGTTCTACCATAACTCAGTCCCTTAGTTCTATCCAATCAATGATCATGACAAATAACACATTCCTTAAAAACAATCAAAAGACCAATGATCATGACAAATAACACATTCCTTAAAAACAATCAAAAGACCAACAAAAAGAAGATCCAAAGGACCACAGCAAATCAGTACACAAATACATCAACTAGTGATTTATTCCAAAAAATCCTGAGAGAATCAAATTTTGATTCTAGCCTGAAGTCCAAGGAGGATAAGCTACTTTTTCACTGGTAGATCTGCACAAAAAGCACTTTCTAAGACATTCATCCCCATCGCCTTCCTTCTTTAAATTTTGAAACTATCCTTCCCTCATTCATGTGTATCCATGTCAATGAGAATACTGAGGCCTTTATTTCGCATTCCCCTCGTTGATTTCCCAAATCCTTGCTTCGCATTCTCCCCCTCATCAAAGCTCTTTCAATTAATCAGTGTGAAGAGTCCTTCCTTATGGGTTCAGATAGCCAACAGTGACCTGATCAATATCCCTCTGTTTGTTAAAATTTTTTAAGGTAGAAACTTCTCTCAAACTTGCAGCACTCATTGCAATTGTCTACCAAGCCCACGATGCTCCTAAGCATGGCATTGGTCATTTATTCGATCTCTTATCAACAACGCAAAGAAGTGGGAAAAATCAATGAGACAGCAGTCAACAGAAGAGTCATCAATTCAAGAGAAGCAAAAATCAATCCACAGTGCACACAAGAACTTCAGAAAGCGCTACAATACCACAGAAAATCAAACTTCAGAAATGGAATTCAACCCGGTGGAGAAAGATGCTTAGAATGATAGTTGTGCCATCTGCAAAGCGAATAAATTCACAATCAGCAGACTCAAAGAAGCAATTCAAGACCTCAGATCGGAGATGAAGATGGAGATAGTCTACTAGAAGATGCAGCTAGAGAATCAGAAAGCCGAAATCATAGCCCTCAAAAATAAATGTATACACACTTGGAGGAGGTTGTTACATACGTCAAAAACTCCAGGAGAAAATTCAATATATCAAGGCAAAAAGCAGAAGCCCAAACAAGAAAATTCAGGAAACCAATACTAATCAGTTCTACTTCTACAATAGCATACAAGTAATATGTCATGTAAGTTTATTTTGTTACTATGTTAGTTCATTAAGCAATATGCCAGAATAGTTTTAGGCTCTATAAAAAATGTGGGATTCAAGCACTCAAATATCAAGAACTCCACATAAATATCAAATATCAAGAATACAGTCACATATACATACACAAACATAACACATAAGTTTTTATTAAATAATATAATTTTAAATGTGAAAATTCTAATATTTAAATATATATTTATAAGTTCATTTTTAATGAATCACTCAATTATATATCACTTAAATAAAAAATAAAAAATATGTTTTATTATAAATTTATTATTTGTAAAAACTCTAAAATTATAATTAAAAATTAAATTATTAATTTAACTTAAAAATAATACTCTACTAAGATAGTTTTGGTGACGTCTACATGTTTTAAGAAGGAACAACTCAAGTGCATTTGTATCAACTCACTTATATTTGGTACCAAGGGTATCATATGAAAGAAATACAATAGGCTAAAAAGCATACTTTATAACATAAAAAGTGATTGATATAAAGATAAAATAATGTGAATGTGTTAAAAATCAAATTTTAAAAATAAGAAAGTTTAAAAATCATATATATTTATATCTTTTACTAACCCATACAAATAAATAAATAAACATATTTAATAGTTAAAAAAAAAACTCATTATTTTAACTTATACAAATTAATTAAATTAACAAAATAGTAAAAATACAAATTAGTATATTATATATATATTATATATATATATATATATATATATATATTATATAGTATATATATATATATATATATAAACATCAAATTTTAATAACCTTCAATTTACTTAAAACATCATATTATGTACAATGTTATATGGGTACATTCATGATGATGATGATGGTTAACGTCCACTGAGACCAAATTGGTCTATCGGACCTACAATTTTCTTAAGTTTTACTTGTCTGGCTCCTCGTCTTTCTTGGCGAGATTGGTGTTGTAGCTTTCTTTCTTTTCTCTACAGTCTTCCAACTTCCTTTGTCTTGCATCTCCTTCATCTCTTCTGGTTCTTGGGACATTGGTGTCTTAGCTTCGC
>APFE031728390.1:14533-58103 GCA_000404065.3 Pinus taeda | reverse complement strand
GGTGTTTGACTCCATGAGCCCAATGGAAGAAATGTTATGTTGTATGTCCAACCATCATGCTTATTTAAGTTCTCATTACAAAAGTTAGCCCTCTTAGTGTTTAAAGATAAATCAGTAGTTTATTTTGAGAGAGCCCTCTCAGGTTAGGGAGGCTAATCCTTAGCCAAGAGTCTGGTCTGAAATAGTTACATAGAGTCTTACTGGTTAGCAGCCATCAGTACTGATTTTGTGATAACACATGCATTTCATCCTTCAATCTTTCGCATAAGCACACTGTACTTTTGAAGCTAAAATGAAATATAATATAGATGCATCAATAGACATGCAATCTTAATCACATAACAACTCTAACTGTTCCTTACCAATCCCTTTCAAAGGTACTACCTTTGTCTGCACATCAGCATCATCATGTGAATCATTCCGAGACACATCATTCATGGAATCTTCCTTTCCATTTCTACCATCTTCTCTTTCCACTTTATTCATCTTTTGTGGAAGCATTGTTGGATTCAGTGCCCAAAATTTTGCAGCAAGATGTCCTTGATTATGGCAATAAGTGCACTGCATGTGCATCCTCTAGACAACATGATTTGCCTTGTCCAATGGACCTTTGGTTTCTTGCTTCTTTTCCTTCTTCTACTTCTTGTATGTTGCCATTCTCTTCCAACATCTAGAAACATTATGGTTATCCAAACCACAAAAGGAACATGCAACTCTTTCCCCATGCTTATGTGGAAATTTACCATGCTTTACAAAATCAAAAGGAAAATGTTTGGAACTAGATTTATACCTTTCTCTTTCACCTTTATTGCCTTCATGAGGAGGTGAAACAAATGAAGAGGTGGTTCCCTTTGGAACACCATCAATCTCTTCAAGGCTGTTAGAGTCTCCCCAACTCTCTGGTTCAAGTGTGTGCTTATAAACACCTGCATCCTATAAATGATGTTTCAAGCTATTGCATTCCTCTTGAATACAATATTCACACTCTGTAATGCAACTCCTTCTTGGAGTTGTTTCCATGGCCTTCATGGCAGCCTTGGAACGGTCTCCATAATCTTGTCCATATCCAAGACCCAAATACTTAGGCCTCTCCTCAATCATTATTGGCTCAACAATACCTTGTGCATGTCTACCCAAGCCCTTTCCTTCATATCCCATCTTCGACATTAGCTTGGAACCTATGCCTCTAGTATGTTTTTCAAAAGAACCAATATAAGCATCCTTAGAGGAATTTGAAGACAAACTGGAATGGTTTACCTCTTCTTCAAGCTGATATTTGACCAAGGCTTCTTGGGCAATAAAGAGTTGTGTCTCCAACTCATGCATTCTTTTCAGGTTCATATTTGCAATATGAAGTTGCCTCTCCATTTCCTGCAATTTTTCAGAAAGCAACTGCTTCTCTTCCTCCACATAATTCAATTGCTCTCTAAGCATGCTGCTCTTCCTTCCATCCTCATACATTTCTCTCACCATATCCATCATGGTGGACAATTCTTGCTTCATGTATTCATCAAAGAATCTTGTGAAGAATTCAGAATTTGAGGACCCACTTGTAGAAGTTGTCATTATGTCAATGAACAAAAAAACTTCAACAAGATAAATAAAGAGCTTTTTCAGCAACCTTTTGCAACAAACCTCTTGTGCTCCAAATATTGCCTTGAGGTCCTTTGGGATAAGAAGAGTGCCTTCAGCTCTCTTTCCTTCTTGTCCTTCCTGGACTGAGCTATCAATAGCTTTCCCTTTACCTCTACAAACTCAAAAAATAGTCAGTCTGCAACACAAGCATACAATCAACCTTTGACTATTTAAACACCTTTCAGACAAGCAATCTTTGCTCTGTCAATCAAGTATTCTGATACAACTTCCTTGAAGGTGGGATTAATCAATCTTAAGCTTCGATACCACCTAATTCGAAAATGGGGCACTTAGGCTTCTTGTCCAACTTACAAGAATCTCTCCCACTTCCAAAGCTTTAAATTTTCCCAAGTCTTATGATTAACCAATGCGGAATTAAAAATGCTTGAAAAGAATGGTGTATGCTGGTATTTGTTTTTAACTGTTCATGTGCTATAAATTAATGTGCTAAAACTAATGTATAAATACATGTAACAGAAAATAAAGCAGCAGTAAAGACAAACACATAAGACAACAAATTAATTAGGAGTTCTCCCACAACTCTTGGGCTACATCTCTGTGAGCTCTAGTCATCTCAACTAGGCTCTCTGGGATTATGGTATAAGTCTTTTTTACAAGCTCTTGGCTTAACTCCTGCTGTTTTAGATAGAAACAGTGGGTTCAGACACCATATTATTCCCTAGCTCTTGAAGCTCTGGCTCTTGGCTCTAGCTCTTAGCTCAAGCTCTTGGCTCTTGGTTCTGGCTCTTTGGCTCCAACTTTGGCTCTGGCTCTTCATCTCTGGTTTCTTTCTGCCCTCTACCAGTTTACAGCCCTCTTGGCTTTTCACTTGGCTTCTAAGTGATTCCCTTGGCTGCCTTTTTTCTTTTGTGCTACTTCTTTTGCCTTAGCTTCCTGCTTCAGCTTTACTTTCAACAACCAACAATCAACTACAACAACCAACAATCAACTACAACAACCAACAATCCTCCCTGTTTTTGTTGTTCTGTGGCTTTTTAAGCCAAATCGGTGCTGTAGGTTCATTCCGCTTCTCGGATTTCTGTCTTCTAGCCATAGTCTGCTCAAATCCCTTCAATGAGCGTTAGCAATCATTGCTAAATGCCCTCAGGGATGGATGCCACCTATTCTGTAACAAAAGGGGCAATCGACGCTTGAAATCCCCAAATTTTGGCATTCTCGGTTTACACAGGTAAATGCACTAAACACGGGAAAAATCCACAGAGAACACTATTCCGGACTTCAAATCTACATAATTGCGCTTTAGAACCTTATCGAGTCCGCCAATAATCGCTATCGCAAGTTGCTTCAGTCTTGTTCCAAGGTTTCCCTTCGTATTTTAAAAATACATTAAAACTATGAAAACACTACAACATGGCTTATGACGGATTTCAAATATATCAAATGTCATTTATCGCTGTGTCAGGTTTGTGTATCGTATCGCACCAGCGCATATACATGTGGCCCACTCTGTCACATGACCCCGACGCGATATTACGATATCGCAATCGCGCATCGCATATAGTATCGACCCTGCTCCTTTGAATAACTCTGATGCAATATTGCGATGTGACTTGTCGCAATAGCAAATCTCACATACCCCCGGGCCATTTAGTGTGCACTCCACTGTGATCGCCGATTGCGATTTCGTGATTGCAATTGCCATGTATTATGCTCTGACATCCTCCGATAGCCACCATGCGATTCGCCGATTGGATCTAAACCGTTAATAGGCCAGATCTTACGGCTTCTGTTCACTGTCCCTTTGACCTCTGATGGTCTCGATTTTTGTTGTTTTCTCATGTTTTTGCCTCTTTTCTCCCATTCAAGTTGCGTTGGATTCAGAATGAGGAGATCTCTGCAATGAGACTATTTCCGAGAGAAGCCTGCGACTTTAATTTTCTTCTGATTTACAAAGGATTTGTGTCATTTGGCATATTTTACCTATTGTATGAAGTCTTTTAGACTTAGAGGTTTATTGTTGCAGGAGCATCCAGTACCCTTAGTCAAACGGAGGAATCCAAAGCGGAGCGAAGAGGACAGTGTGGACCATGGAGCAAAACAAGGAGAAAAATCTATTTTAAAACAGATTTAAAGATGGAAGCGATAAGTCTGAAATACTTGATCTAAATGTAATATTCCATGTGTTGTATGCATGCATTATAGAGATTTAGGGCTTTTGTTGGAGCAAATCAAGGAGGGGATGTGATAGGATCCTTCATAGTGATCCGATCCAACAATATTTTCCATATAAATATATGTATCATGAACCTGCGTGTTCAGGGAGGAGAAATAGAGTGATAGACTTGATTTGAAAACATTAGTGTTAAATATGTAGTTGATAGGAGCACTACTGCTAAGGGTGAAATGCCTTAGCTGTAACTGTGTTGTGTATATTATAATAAATATGTATGCTATGTTGACAACATGTCTGTGTAATATGTGTCTTTTCAATTGTCTCGTATATATGCATGAATGGTTTTAAATCCCAATGGCATGCATGTTGATCGACCATCGACCTCTGTAGGATCAATGGCGATCCATTGAATAGTGAGATATTGTTTATATGCGTGCTTTGGAAAACTGGGGCGGGACCTGCGTTTTAACACATAATTGCTTTAAATGGTGGATAAATCAAGTTAAATGGAAAACTTGCTAGAATTCCTTGGAACCACTGGCTCTGAAGGATTAACGGTCCAAATCCTTTGTCGCATTAGCAGAACTCTTTATGAGTTATCAGAACCCACAGTTGGATTGGTGCAACTGCGATAGCCGATTAAATCGCAATTGTTAGATCGAGGGTCCAGATCGACAGCTTAAGTGCAATCGGTGATCGCATATCGAAGTGGCATATGACTTGGACAATGGCACAGTGGAAGGCCGATTCGCCGATGGCGATATTGCTAATAAACTAATCAGCAGTCGGAGCTCTACCTTATTGGTGATCGGGCGATCGGGAATCGGTGCAACGAAGAGTGATAAGGGCAGACCCACTGATATTTATAGAGGTAGGTCTATAATGTTTGAAGTCTGGTAGGTGTTCCAGAGTGGGGTTTTCTTGTGTAATTTTGTTTTTTTTGTGTGGCTGAGTTTTTAAGGTTTAAGGCCATATGTGTAAGCTCCCGATAGATGTCAATAAAGACCCGATAGTGGAATGGTTGGAAGGGTCTAATGTAAGTCCATGGTTTGAAAGGCTTATAGCTTCAATATACTTCCGATAGGCTTTGTGGGCCATAACCCACAGGTCTCAAGATTGATTATTTAAAGGGAAAGGGATTTTGATTAAACCCCAAAATCTAATTCCCATCATTTATCGAGGATCCATTTTTGGATCAGATTTTTTCCTACTACCCATGTGCCCCTATGCTCTCCTAAACTAAACGATTCATAAAGATTTAAATCATAACTTCCCAAGCTCTCGACTTATTTGATTGGTGGTGAATTGTTTGTTTGTGGAATTATTTCAACAAGTTCAAATTAGTAAACTGGAGATAGATCTCAATATGGAACCTCCTCACTAGCGTACTCCCTATTTATGGTATCTAGGTAGGGCTCTCTTCCTTTGGGCTTCTTAACAAGAGGGGAACACTGGCTACCACCACCCACTTTTACTGCCAATTTAAACCAAGGGATAAATAAAGTGACTAAGATTTACGCAGGTCTATTTCAATTGCTTCTAGGTCTCATTATGTTCAAGATGGTAATGGGTAAGCTATTGGATTAGCATGGGTGTTTTTGCTGCAATACGAAGTGACTAGAACTTTAACGATTACGAAATAGTAGGAATTCAAGAGTAGCATGAGGGAAGGGATGTTAGACCACCCAAGCACACACACACCACTGAAAGGGGGAAATAGGTGAGTGGCGTCGATATACATATTTCCCTTTTTCCTTCTAAGAGCAGGGAAAATTTTCAAGATGGAAAATTGTCTTGAAGTTTAAAAACATTGGCGAATTTCACTAGTCCCCAATATGCAAACTATAAAATGTTTATTAATGTATTTGTAAAATTATTCAAATTTATAATGTTTTTATATATACTCTCTATATAATGTTGGCTATTTTTAAGGTAAAATAATTTTATATTGTAAAATTTGGGCGAATCATTTTTATAAAAAATGGAAATTGGTGAATCCTTTTTTTGGAAAAATCATGGAAAATTAGCCCACCTGCGAATATTATCCCCTAAAATTTTCCATGCCTGAGAGTGCCTATAATATTTAGATAATATTGCAACTTACGAGTATGAAATACATGTACATCTTCCTAAGAACAACCCAAAACAACCTATGTTATAAGTAGGACACTTCCCTGGGGAAAGCATATCCTTTATATAGCTAGAGAAAGACCTATCACTACAATAATAACATTCTTTTTGGATTGGTTGGTACTCACAGAAGTAACACTGGTAACAATAAGCATAACTTACTTTTAAAGAAGGGAAATGATTGATTTAATGAAAGGGATAAGGTTATGATTATGAGTCTTAGGGTAAGTAGAGCTTACTATACTACTTCAGACCATACTTACTTATATTACAAAATATTTGTAAGGGTATTAAGGGATGACGCTATAACCATATCCCTCTAGGGTAAGCTGGACCAACCATTCTTATGTCTTTGATTAAGCAAAGGGTAAGGAATTTGTTCATTCTCTCTGGAATGATTCTGATGCATAATGTATTGGGTTTACAATAAAAAAAGATGTTACTAATTCAAATATCTATTTATAATTCCAATTCCAACTAGCAATAAATCTATGGGTTTGATCTATTTCTATTAGGGTTTATTTACCACTAGGTTTATTTCTTTATCATTGTTTTTTGGATTTTATTTATGCCTTGCTGATTCCTTTTGTGTTGGATGCAAATAAAGAAATAAAGAAATGCAATATCATCACCAAGTTCGATTCATCCTTTGCCTTTGTTTCCTAGGTTTTCTCTTTCATAAGTTCTCCTTCGTGGGAAAGGTAGGAGCATATATAAGCATTCAATTTTCAAATAATTTACTAGTATGGTTTGGTCCTTGTTGTCATTGGTAAAATATATTGGATTGAGGCTTGAGAAGGACAACTACCTTATCTTTGGTGTTTGCGCATGTAGGCCATATGAAAGTGGTGAATTCTTAGGTGAGGCAGGGTAGCGAGCTAGGTTGGTAAGAATAATTTCATGTTAGTTCCTTTAGATGATTTAAAGATCATAGTTGGGTTGGAGTTTCTCATGCAGGTGAAGGACATTGTCGCAACTGTCTGCAATTTGTATACAAGAGGAGAAGACATCCAATGTAGATGGTGCAACCAAAGGTGTGCAAAGTCGAGAGAATATTAGCTTATGGCTCAACAAAGGGTTGCACACGTAGCAAAGCTACTTTAGTGCTAATTGAAGGGCTATGAGACATATCTTTCTACTAATTTGGTGCTTGTAGGAGGATGAGACAAGCCTTCGAAGGCAGAGGATTAAGAACCAAGCTTCAATGTTAGATGTGGTAGAGGGTTTTTAGGCAGTGGAGAGTGATGGTGGCAGGTGTAAGCAACAATGTCAGGCATAAGAAATGCAAATGCAATAAAGTTTTTTGGGAGGAATTGATATAAATGCCCAAAGTATTCAATGCCACATAATTTTTTATGAATCAATGTTAGCCTCGAAGCTAACATTAGTTGGCCTCATATTTGATTCATGTCCTAAGTTTATCCTAAAATTATCTCAAGAAGTGAATCTTGCCTGCAATAAGACCCCAAAGACTCCAAAATGTATGATTGGCTAGTTAAAAAACCAGTCAATATTTAATAACTTGAAAATAGCATTTAAGAAAATATGAATTGAAAACTTTATATTAAGCTTATCGAGTTAATTGAAACTAATGCTAGGTAGAGTGATATAGATCACAATATACATGTCATTTGGTAGGTATAATAAGGAAGAGAGACAAGGAGGAATATACAAGAAAACAACCTTAGATAAGGAAACTATTAGAAGCTCTTAAAGAGGGGATACCTATGCAATGTATTATTAGTTGAGATGCCAAATTATTTATTGATATATGTAATATTTCAAGATAATAATATCAAATATATTATATAAAAATTTAGAGAAATTTATTTCATTTTTTATTAGCATATTTTTGCTTTACTTAAGTTATAAGTTGCAATATGGAATAAGTATAACAACTAACAATCATTCTTCCCAACCAGAAAACATAAAAACACATGATAATAATATTGTCACTAAAAACAAATAATAAAACGATACATTTTCTAGATAATTAGTTTATAATGTAAAATACATAAGTGACAACAATTAATTTATAAATGCGATATTTTTATAATTAATATGATGATGATTAATGTCCATTAAGACCACATTTGATTTACCTAGCCTTAAAAAGATAAAGGTTATTATTCCTTTTAAAATCTTACTTTTATGCTTCAAAAAGTAGTAAGATAAGTATTTCAAGATTATCATAGTTTTTATGACTTAATAGGTTAGGTTAGGAAGTATTATGACATATGTTTTGAAATTGATTTTTAATTTGCCTAAATTTAGGGCACTTTAGGAGAAAGTACATTTCATGTTAAATCTTCTTAGTATCACAAAGATCACACATTCTTGCATCCATAATATTTTACTATATAACCAGTTAGAGTTGGTTTATATTTTAACAATGTTGATTTCCTTCTTTATGCTATGCAAAATAAAAACCATATATATGAACTTTCCTTCATTTTAAACTCTTTATTTCACTATTTTTTTTTAAATTTAACTAAATAAGATTTAATATCACATCTTTATATAATTTCCAATAATTTTACCAAATTTCTTAGTCGTTTCATTGTGAGCGTAATACTTTTGTTATGATGGGTGGCATCTTTCAAAGAAAGTGAGATGTAAAGTTTTTTAGGCCAAATGGTTAAGAGCATGTGTTTCCTCTTAAGAGGTCAAAGGTTCAAAACTGGAGGGGTAGAGTATGTATGCCTTAGTGGATTTAGCAGTCAAATCGTGGTGCGGAGAAAATATATGCAGTAGGGGTAGAGTTATATGCAGTAGGGGTAGAGTATGTATGCCTTAGTAGATTTAGCAGTCAAATTAGAGTTATATGCAGTAGGGGTAGAGTATGTATGCCTTAGTAGATTTAGCAGTCAAATCGTGGTGCGGAGAAAATATATGCAGTAGACTTAGCAGTCAAACACAACAAACTAACGATATCCACTTAGAGTATGTATGCCTTAGTAGATTTAGCAGTCAAATCGTGGTGCGGAGAACACACAACAAACTAACGATATCCACTTGACTAAACACGCAAATATATGCAGTAGACTAAACACGCAAATATATGCAGGAGAAAATATATGCAGTAGACTTAGCAGTCAAACACGCAAATATATGCAATAGACTTAGCAGTCAAACACAACAAACTAACGATATCCACTTGACTAAACACGCAAATATATGCAGTAGACTTAGCAGTCAAACACAACAAACTAACTAACGATATCCACTTGACTAAACACGCAAATATATGCAGTTCTTGACTAAACACGCAAATATATGCAGTAGACTTAGCAGTCAAACACAACAAACTAACGATATCCACTTGACTAACACTCACGTGCTATATACAAACTCTATATACAATCTCAACTGACAACAAACTCACAACTCAAACAAGCTCTATATACAATCTCAACTGACAACAAACTCACAACTCAAACACTTAGCAGTCAAACACAACAAACTAACGATATCCACTTGACTAACACTCACGTGCTATATACAAACTCTATATACAATCTCAACTGACAACAAACTCACAACTCAAACAAGCTCTATATACAATCTCAACTGACAACAAACTCACAACTCAAACACGACAAACTAACGATATCCACTTGCAAATATACAATCTCAACTGACAACAAACTCACACTCACGTGCTATATACAAACTCTATATACAATCTCAACTGGCAAAAAACTCACAACTCACGTGCTAATGATATGCAGTAGACTTAGCAGTCAAACACAACAAACTAACTAACGATATCCACTTGACTAAACATGCAAATATATGCAGTAGACTTAGCAGTCAAACACAACAAACTAACGATATCCACTTGACTAACACTCACGTGCTATATACAAACTCTATATACAATCTCAACTGACAACAAACTCACAACTCAAACAAGCTCTATATACAATCTCAACTGACAACAAACTCACAACTCAAACACGACAAACTAACGATATCCACTTGCAAATATACAATCTCAACTGACAACAAACTCACACTCACAAATATACAATCTCAACTGACAACAAACTCACACTCACGTGCTATATACAAACTCTATATACAATCTCAACTGGCAAAAAACTCACAACTCACGTGCTAATGATATGCAGTAGACTTAGCAGTCAAACACAACAAACTAACTAACGATATCCACTTGACTAAACATGCAAATATATGCAGTAGACTTAGCAGTCAAACACAACAAACTAACGATATCCACTTGACTAACACTCACGTGCTATATACAAACTCTATATACAATCTCAACTGACAACAAACTCACAACTCAAACAAGCTCTATATACAATCTCAACTGACAACAAACTCACAACTCAAACACGACAAACTAACGATATCCACTTGCAAATATACAATCTCAACTGACAACAAACTCACACTCACGTGCTATATACAAACTCTATATACAATCTCAACTGGCAACAAACTCACAACTCACGTGCTAATGATCTCCACCTGCAAACTCTATATACAATCTCAACTGACAACAAACTCACAACTCACGTGCTAATGAAAACTCACAACTCGCGTGCTAATGATATGCAGTAGACTTAGCAGTCAAACACAACAAACTAACTAACGATATCCACTTGACTAAACATGCAAATATATGCAGTAGACTTAGCAGTCAAACACAACAAACTAACGATATCCACTTGACTAACACTCACGTGCTATATACAAACTCTATATACAATCTCAACTGACAACAAACTCACAACTCAAACAAGCTCTATATACAATCTCAACTGACAACAAACTCACAACTCAAACACGACAAACTAACGATATCCACTTGCAAATATACAATCTCAACTGACAACAAACTCACACTCACGTGCTATATACAAACTCTATATACAATCTCAACTGGCAACAAACTCACAACTCACGTGCTAATGATCTCCACCTGCAAACTCTATATACAATCTCAACTGACAACAAACTCACAACTCACGTGCTAATGATCTCCACCTGCAAATATACAATCTCCACTTGCAAATATATGCAGTTGACTTAGCAGTTATGCAGTAGACTTAGCAGTCAAACACAACAAACTAACAATCTCTACTTGAAAATATACAATCTCAATTGACAACAAACTCTCTCCACCTGCAAATTGCAAATATACAATCTCCACTTGAAAATATACAATCTCAATTGACAACAAACTCTCTCCACCTGCAAATTGCAAATATACAATCTCCACTTGCAAATATATGCAGTAGACTTAGCAGTCAAACACAACAAACTAACGATCTCCACTTGCAAATATACAATCTCAATTGACAACAAACTCTCTCCACCTACAAATATACAATCTCCACTTGCAAATATATGTAGTAGACTTAGCAGTGAAACACAACAAACTAATGATCTCCACTTGCAAATATACAATCTCAACTAACAACAAACTCACTCACAACTCACGTGCTAACAATCTCCACCTACAAATATACAATCTCCACTTGCAAATAACTATCTCCACTTGCAATTATACAATCTCAACTGACAACAAACTCACAATTCACGTGCTAACTATCTCCACCTACAAATATACAATCTCCACTTGCAAATATACAATCTCAACTGACAACAAACTCACAACTCACGTGCTAACAATCTCCACCTACAAATATACAATCTCCACTTGCAAATACTCAAATACTTAGTGGTAGACTTAGCAGTGAAACACAACAAACTCACAACTCAAGTGCTAATGATCTCCCGTTGCAAAGTCAAATAGCCGGGCGGAGAAACTCACAACAAACTAACGATCTCCACTTGCAAATATACAATCTTAACTGACAACAAACTCACAACTCACTTGCTAACGATCTCCACCTCCAAATATACGATCTCCACTTGCAAATACTCAAACACTTAGCAGTAGACTTAGCAATCAAACACAACAAACTCACAATTCACGTGCTAACGATCTCCACTTCCAAATATACGATCTCCACTTACAAATATCCCAAGTGTCAAAAATTAGTTTTATTGATACTTTAAACACAAAGTGATATTATGCATTGGGTCCTTTATCTTATAAAACAAAAAAATGTCACACCAATTTAATGTTTAAATTAACCATGACCTTGAAATTAGATAATAATAATAATAATAATATATCAATGGTGGAAAAAAATATATGATTATAAAAAACGTAGCCCAACGAAACTACGAGAAACTCACCACTCACCTGCTAACGAAACTACGAGAAATTCACAAGTCACATCATAAAAAAATGAGCGGAAACAATCGTGATGCAGGTCACACAGACGCGGACGCGATCCACCCGTATTCTCCACTTGCAAATATGCCGAGTGTCACGGACCAGCTTTATTGATACTTTAAACACGAAGCGATATTATGCATTGGGAACCCAGCCAAACTGTTACAACTGCTACGGCCACATCGTGTGGGATCGGTGACCGGCCATCACCATGATGGGCAAATGGACGATGTTTCTCTGTTTCTTCTCAGGGTGTTTTACCGCGATACATCCAGCTGTAGCCAGACTACCACTGATTACATTCACACATTAAGAGTGCCTCCGCCCCCTCATACCTCCACACACTAACATTTCCTTCACCTCCGGATCGCCACAGGCAGAGATAAAGAAGTGGAGTTCAGAATGGGCAGTTACGTTTCTCGCGCTTCGAACTCTGCACCTTCCAGCCCTCTGAAAATCATAAACTCAAATGGCAGCGTTCAGGAACTACACAGACGCATAAAGGCAGCAGAGTTGATGCTGGAAAATCCTCAGCACTTCGTATGCCGAGCCAACAGCTTGCAGATCGGGCGTCCGATTAGTCCTCTCACGGCAGACGAAGAACTGGATTTGGGGCATCTCCATTTTCTGCTGCCCATGACTATGCTGCACTTGGCCCTGTCCGAGACAGACATGGTGTCTCTGGCATTGAAGGCCAATTCCGCCATGAAAGCTGCAACCAGACAGAATTCCGGTGCTAGAATACTCCCCCTTTTTGGAGACCTCACGCGTCCCCTCCCGTCAGAAATGAAAAAGGCTATCTTCTTATTGGAGGAAGGTAAACAAATTATCGGGGAGCAGGAGGAGGAGCTTGCGGTGCCGAAGCTGAATTTGGAGGACGATCCAGAGCTGTCAACGGCGCTTGCGCAGCTGAAATTGAATGGAGGCAAATCTTGGAAGCCAAAATTGGAGACCATTACCGAGTTCCGGCCAAAACTCCGGGATCTGATGCAGTCGAATGTTGAAGAGTTCTGCTAGCATGTGTATTTCCTTTGAATCAAATGGTATGGCAGACCAGAATTGAAACTCAATTCAGGATCCTGAACATCATGATGCCAGAGTTCACTTGCTCATATCTGGCCTTTGTACCACACATTTGCATATGTCTGTGCTCTAAGACTTCTTCAATAACATGAAAGAATTCATGGTTCAGAATATGTACTGTGACTGGTTGGTTGAACTTTCTCCTATGACACTTTAGAAATGTAAAGATAATTTTATGAAAATCTAAATTGTTTGTGTTTGTGTTTTTTTCAAGTAAAATATTTTCCAAAGAAGGGAAATTAGTGAATCTTTTTATTTTTAATCATTCAAAATTAATTCAGGGTGAAATTTAATTCCTAAAATTTATTTTAATCATTCAAAACTAATTCATGGTTGAAATTTAACTCTAAATTTTTTTTTTTGAGATATAGCAATGTTAGAAATGAGGGTTAATCATTGCAAACTCTAGTAAGGCAAAGGCTTCTCTAATAATTTAGCTTACATGATTTGTACCTCTACCATCATAGCTAAACTCTCCCATGAAGACCACTATTCAACACAATGGAGGGAAAACAAAGGTACAAAGAGGAGTTTGAAATGATAAATAAGGGTAGCCTTGCATAATATTTGTAGTTCGAAAAATAGAGGTTGGCATTCACTTAGAACATTAGTGGATAAGAGGGATATTTCCTCCAATGGTTTGAGATATAATGAAAGGAAAAGGGCGATCTCCTCCTTGCAAGAAGAGGACAAGGGATGTTGTTGCTAGAGTTGCTTCTTACTAGTCTAGGTAATTGGAATCCATGAGAAGAGTGTTCAATGCAATGAAATACAAGGTCATGATAAAGAAGGGAAGAACTTCAAGTGCTAAGGTAGATGTAGGTATTAGGAAGTTCATTCTTGATACTAGCTTCTCCATGAAAAATGAATCGAAGTACACTAAAATTGTAGGCGTTTGTTGGTGCATAAATGAATTTTAACTCTTCTTGAAATCAAGATGAGAGATATTCTAATAATATAATGCTTCAAAGAGTAGAACACTTGGACTCCAAGTATGATGCATTGATCAAGATTATCTGGAGAATTGAGTTGGAAAATGAGGAGACTGTTAGTGCAAAGGAGGAGGTAGGGAACTAGTAGTAATAGAGGATATTATGTAATGGAATCAAAGGAAGTAACACAAACTAGGGAGAGAGTGAATACTCCAAGCACTCTAATTGTTGTGGAGTTAAAACTAGGGCTCTGACTCCAAACCCTAAAGGTCATGGTGATCTTGTGTTTCTATGTTTCCCTTGTTGAAATATGGCAACAAGAATATTCCAATTTAATTTGTCCTTGAATTAAATTTTGAATTAAAATCGAATTTAGTCTTAACAGCTACTTGGAAATAATTAATTAATTTATTTTAAATTAATTAGTCGGAGAAATTCAAGTTAGAAGTCTTTTTGAAGTCATGCAAGAGTTATCTCTTAAATTAAGGAGATAAGATTGAGTTATATTTGAGTTGTAATGAGTTAACTGAATTTACTGAGTTAAGTCCAGTTAAATTAGTTTCAAACTGTTTGAGGAACTAATAGTGAGTTAACAGTCAATTGATGCATTAATGCACTCAACTAGTGTTATTCCAGTGAACTGAAGATTCCCTCATCAGAAACTCATGCATGTCTATTATGGGAAAGACCCAGTTGAGATTAATGTTCAAGGACAGTGTACTATCAGTTGCATGTGTATTCTCATGGAGAAAAACTCATGCATGTAATTAAGGATTCATCCTTGAGGATTGCACAATTTTGAAAGCTTGGTTTTTTCACTTGGTAATAGGCTAATCATCCACAATGAACAACACAAGGAAATAGGAGGGCAAAGAGGAAGGCTAGAGAGAAGCCAAGATTGCATGTGAGCATCTGTGAGGATTGTATTCAGAGCTGACTAGCTGAAATAGCTAAGGCTTTGTATAATTCCTATGTATTTCCACCATGTATGATAATACAATAGTGTGGGGTTTTTCATTGAGACTTTCCCCAAAGTATTTTCATGTGTATTGTGCCATTGATTCTTCTTCTTCTGATTATATTGTTTAGCTCGATCTTTAAACTTCCGCAAATTGATAGTAGAAGTAGGTTCTAGTATTCTGCTTTGATTTATATTGCATTATTGGGTTAACCTATCACAGATTTTCTACATGGTATCAGAGCTTTGAACAGTATACTGAGAAGAGAATTCGAAGTTTGAAGTTCGGGGTTGCAGGTGCAAATCAGATTCATATCATACTTCAAGGTTGGCCAATGGCGTTCTATGGCTTGAGACTCGAGTATGCCTTAGAAGGTAGCTCGAATTACATAGCATGGAAAGATAGAATGGAGGTTGTATTAGAAGACAATGGCTTGAAGGAATTCATTGATCAATAAATCCCAAAGCCAACTTCAACTAATGCACAAGAGTTGGCTAAGTGGAAGAAGTGTGTGGCGAAAGCGAGATGGATTATCCTTGAGGGAGTTCGAGATCATATTGTTTCAAGTCTCCATGGGCAGGATACTCCATTTTCAATGTGGAAAACATTGAAGGACCTCTACCAAAACAATAGCGACCAGAGGAAATTGGCGCTCAAGGATAAACTTCGAAAAATCAAGATGGAGAAGGGCGATACTATTTTCACATATCTGAACAAGCTCACCCACTTGTAGAGATGAGCTTGGTAGTGTGGTAATAACTACTGCCGATGATGATATGGGGAGTCTCGCTCTCCTTGGCCTTCCAAATAGTTTGGAATAGCTACCAGGACTCTATGAATGGAAGGGAGAAATTTCCGAATTGGGAACGACTGTGGTCAGATCTTATGCAGGAGGAGATCAGGAGGAGCACACAAGATGGTTCTTCATACAAGAATGATGATGAAGAAAATTTGGCCTTAGCAAGTAAGGCAAGGAAAGGGAAGGGGAAGGCTTCCCATTTCAAATCGAATTCTTCTCATAGAGGGAAGAAGGGTGACATGTCTAAAGTAAGATGCTTTAATTGTCATAATATGGGACATTATGTGACTAATTGCCCATCGAAGAATTCTAAGAAGGGATCCTCGGAAGGATAGGAAGGTGAGGCATTAGCCTCTCAGTTTGAAATGGACTTTACCCTCATTGCATGCATGGTGTCATCGATGATGGGTGGTGTCTGGTATATTGACTGTGGAGCCTCATTCCACATGGCCGGTGATAAAAATCTATTCAGTGGCTTGGAGGAGAAAGACCTCAAGATGTGCCTAGAGATGGGTGACAACATAAGGTATAGTGTTTTAGGAGTGGGCACGGTCGCTTTTCAGAGGGAGCGTGGAGCTCCTCTCACCTTGACAGATGTGATGTATGTGGCTAGACTAAAGAAGAACTTGGTATTGGTCGCAATGTTGGAGGAGAAAGGCTACGATGTTGTCTTCAGTAAAGGAGAGGTGTTCCTAAGACACATAGACATGGGTCAAACCAAGAGGATAAGGATTCAGGTGAAGAATCTCTATAAACTAGAGGTAGATGATTGTGCATCATTGAGTACAAAAGCATAATTGGTGCAAAGCCAAGACATTGGCGAGTTGTGGCATAGGCGGTTGGGCCATTTGCATCATGTGGCTTTGAAGATAATGCAACAGATATCTACAGGACTTCCCAAAGGTAAACTTGAGCAAGTTGACACATGCAAAGGTTGTACCTTGGGAAATTACACCAAGTCTTCTTTTCATGATCGAGACAGTCGAGCAGAGGCTATCTTAGAGTGAGTTCATATTAATTTGTGTGGACCATTCTCGATGACATCCACAATGACATCCACAACGAAGGAAAGGTATTATGTGATTTTCATTGATGACTATTCTCGTAAATGCTAGATTTATTTCATGTAGAAGAAGGACCAAACTTTCACAAAGTTTTGTGAGTTCAAAGCTTTGGTTGAGAAAGAGTCGGGGAAGAAGATCAGGGCCTTGAGAAGCGACAATAGTGGAGAATATGTCTCTCAATAGTTTAAGGACTTTTGTGCGGCAGAAGGAATTAAACGAAAGTTTATGGCACCTCATAACCCACAGCAAAATGGAGTGGCCGAGAGGAAGAACAAAACTATTATAGGGGTAGCATGGAAAATTCTGCATGACTAAGGCCTACCACTTCACTTGTGGGCTAAGGCATGCAACACAACGGTCTATTCGCAGAATAGAAACCTGTATCGCATACTTGGGACGAAGACACCAGAGGAAGCTTTCTCAAGTAAGAGACCAGATGTGAGTCACTTTAGGATCTTTGGCTCATCGGTATATTGCCATGTGACAAAAGATGCACGGAAGAAGCTTGAGTCGACAGCAGAGTTGGGGATATTTGTGGGGTACACTAATACACCTCACAACTATCGGGTGTACTTGCCTACCAGCTGGAGGATAGTGGTTCGCAGAGATCTCAAGTTTGATGAGCAAAAGGCAATCTGATTTTTCCTTGAGAAGGGGCTCCAACTACAAGCAGCGGAGGAGTTGTTGGTTCCTAAGGAGGAGGAGCCTCACACTGATGTAGAGCAGCCACATGCAGAGGTTCTAGGAGTGGAGACATCCGCTCAAGCAGAGTCTTCTAGAGGTGGACGGAAGTGCACAAGAGAAGATGACAGATTGTTGGAGGATGCAAGAGAGAATGTGGGAGCACCATCTTATCAGCACAGACAAAGGAGGTCACCTGAGAGGTACACTGGATACATGTCCCTTGTTGGAGAATGTGTTGAGACCGAGCCATCTTCCTTTGAGGAAGCAGTGCAACAACTGATTTGGGTTGGCTCTATGGTGGAGGAGTATGACTCCATAGTTCGTAACAGTGTTTGGGATGTGGTTCCGAGATTGGAGAACAAGTCAGTTGTGAGTTCCTGTTGGCTTTACAAGGCAAAGAAAGCTGCTGATGGTAGTGTGGAGAAGCATAAGGCAAGATTTGTTGCCCGTGGCTTTTCACAGGTTGAGGGGATTGACTATGATGAGACTTTTTCTCCTGTCGTAAGATACTCATCTATCAGATCTATGTTGACACTATCAACACAAATGGGTTGGAAGATTCATCAGATGGATGTGAAGGCTGCATTCCTCAATGGGTAGATTGAGGAAGAGGTGTACATAGAGCAGCTGGAAGTTTTTGAGACCTTTGATCGTGAGTCACATGTAGGCCGAATCAAGAGAGCATTGTACATGTTGAAGTAAGCACCTCGTGCTTGGTACACCATGATAGGAAACTACTTCACCGGGTTGGGCTTCACAAAGAGTGAAGCAGATGCGAACATGTACCACATTGTGGTGAAAGGTAAGCTATTGATCATCGTACTTTATGTTGATGATCTCATATTGACTGGTGATGATCAGTTGATCGTGTCTTGCAAGGAGGAACTTGCAAGAGAATTTGAGATGAAAGACATGGGTCTCATGCATTACTTCCTTGGCATGGAAGTGTGGCAGAAGGATGGGGAGTTATTTGTGTCTCAGGTCAAGTATGCCAATGAGATACTCAGGAGATTCCACATGGAGAAGTGCAAGCCCATGCAAATTCCTTTAGCAGGTAATTGGAGGAAGGAGGTTGCTACTTCAAGAGAAGTGGTAGAGGATACTGTGTGCAGGAAGCTTGTGCGTTCATTGATGTACTTAATGAACACACAACCAGATTTGTGATATGCAGTGAACTAGCTGAGTCAAGCAATGGTTCAGCCTACCAAGATGTTTTGGAAGGCGAAAACGCATGTATTGAGATACCTCAGAGGCACATCTCAGTATGGATTATGGTACAGATAGACAGAGGGAGTAAAGCTACACGACTTCACTGATGCAAATTGGGCAGGGAGTCCATCAGATCATAAGAGCACATCAGAAGGGATTTTCAACCTTGGGTCAACGACAGTTTCTTGGTATAGCAAGAAATAGAGGTCGGTTGCATTCAGCTCGGCAAAGGCAGAATACATGGATACAAGTCAGGCAGCATGTGAGGCCATCTAGATGCGGAAAATCCTAGTTGGTTTGTTTGATCAGAGGATGGATCCAATTGTGATCTATTGTGATAATCAGAGATGTATCAAACTCTTTGAGAATTGAGTATTTCATGATAGGTCCCAGCACATCGACATTCGATATCATCATCTCAGAGACTGTGTAGCAAGGAGGATCATGTTGCTGCAGTATATTTCTACAAAGGAGCAAGATGATGACATTTTGAAAAAGGCATTGTCAAAGTGTAAATTTGAGTTCCATAGAGACAGGATCGGGGTGGCAGATAATCCCTTTCTTGTTGAGAGGGAGTGTTGAATATGGCAACAAGAATATTCCAATTTAATTTGTCATTGAATTAAATTGTGAATTAAATCGAATTTAGTCTTAACAGCTACTTGGAAATAATTAATTTATTTATTTTAAATTAATTAGTTGGAGAAATTCAAGTTAGAAGTCTTTCTGAAGTCATGCAAGAGTTATTCCTTAAATTAAGGAGACAAGAATGAGTTATGTTTGAGTTGTAATTATTTAACTTAGTTTACTGAGTTAACTGTGCTACTCCAGTTAACTGAAGATTCCCTCATCAGAAACTCATGCATGTCTATTCTGAGAAAGACCTAGTTGAGATTAATTTTCAAGGACAATGTACTATTAGTTGCATGTGTTTTCTCATGGAGAAAAACTCATGCATGTAGTCAAAGATTCATCCTTGAGGATTGTGCAGTTTTGAAGGCTTGGTTTTTTCACTTGGTAATAGGTTAATCATCCACAAGGAACAACACAAGGAAATAGGAACTTGGAGGGTAGAGAGGAAGGCTAGAGAGAAGCCAAAATTTTAAAGAGAGAGTCCATACAGGTTGGTAGAGTTTTAAAGAATTTGTGGAAAAACCTGTTTTCAGTTTTTTGGAAAAAACCAACGTTTCGGACTAGCTTAGTGAGTCTATCATCAGGGCATGCAGTCAAGGGTTCATCCTTGAGGATTTTGCAATTTTGAAGATTTGGTTTTTTCACTTGGTAATAGGCTAATCATCCACAAGGAACAACAAAAGGAAATAGGAGCTTGGAGGGCAGAGAGGAAGGCTAGAGAGAAGCCAAGATTTTAAAGAGAGAGTCCATACAGGTTGGTAGAGTTTAAAAGAATTTGTGGAAAAACCTGTTTTCAGTTTTTTGGAAAAAACCAATGTTTCGGACTAGCTTAGTGAGTCCATCTTCATGAGAGCTGGCTAGCTGAGAGAGTTAAGGCTTTTTATAATTCCTATGTATTTCCACCATGTATGATAATACAATAGTGTGGGGTTTTTAGCTGAGACTTTCCCCAAAGTATTTTCATGTGTATTGTGCCATTGATTCTTCTTCTTCTGATTATATTGTTCAGCTCGATCTCTAAGCTTCCGCAAATTGATAGTAGAAGTAGGTTATAGTATTCTGCTTTGATTTATATTGCATTATCGGGTTAACCTATCGCAGATTTTCTACATCCATTGGGCGATAAAGTAAAGTTAAATTTATGTTTTTGAATTAAAACTAAACTAAAAAATATTGTTATTTTTACCATATGTCACTAATAATAGTGAGATTTACTTAAAAATATAAATTAAATAATTTAAATTTATGTTATCCAAGGAGTGTAAAATTGATGCAGGAGCATCCAACTCAGGCACCATGACCGGGTGTCGGTCTCTTCCAGGTCAAAGAACAATGAATTTACTTTTATTAGTTTTTATTATGGTCAACAGGAAATTAGGTAGGATTTTTACTTTTATTTTCTTTCATTTAGTTAAAGGTTGTTGAATAGTTATTATCTGGTGTTTGTCTATTGTTAGCGAGTCAGGAATATCCTTTTATTTTAAAAGGAAAAAAAGACAAATGTATTTGAAGAAGAAATCTTGTCATAATATAGGACAAATGATTAGCAACCAAATAACTGTAAAGATCTAACTGAAAGAACAATCATACAGTGCCATTAACTGGAACTGAGCAGCTATAAATGCAACATGACAAGACTATAGAGGGGTTCAGTCCAAGAAAGACCTCTCGCACTCAGTTAAAAAATAACAACAGAGAAAATTGAAGTTTTTGTCCAATCTGTATACCTATTGTACTTCGTTATGTTTTATGATTTATGACCAATTGAATACATGCTAACCATTCATAGTTCTTGTAAAATAATAATTCTTTATGTTCCTGAAAGTAGAGAGCCAGTGCATGCAGCAGAGATTAAAGAACAGAGTAAATTCAAGGGTTTGAAGGTTCCTTAAAGCAGATAATGGTGAAGCCAGAATTTCATACAGGACAACCATCGATAGACCGAGCAACAACTTCTGAATTACATTTCGAGAGACAACCATATCACGTACCAACCAATTGAAAGATTCATATAAAAAATCTCTCAAATTATTTCAAGCAAATAGAGGCGCTTAACAACAGTTCAAGTCACCAAATTCTGAGAAGACAAACAACGCATGTAACTAGGTAATTCCAATCTAGTTCTATTACATTTATGCCGGAAACATTACTTTCAAAATATTGCCAAGTGCAATCAAATCATATTACACAACAGAATTGTAAGGCCAAAGCCGAGCATGCTCAAACCTTGAGCCATGAATCCTAGGTTAGGGTTTCACGCAAAACATTCAAAATCCGAAGAAACGCCTAGACCCTGGACGTTAAACGCTAAGTGAGCGTTTGAAGAGGAAGTGCCATTACAACCAGAGAATGACAGACGACATACATTGGAAGATTGGGGTCCAAATACAACATAGCATCGCTCGCAGAGAATTTTTGACAAACCCATGGACTCAAAGAGAGACAGAGTTCAGAAGACCAACACAAATGGCTACCATAAATTAGAGGAGGCAGAGTCTACCGTGTAAAATCATGGTAGAAAAACCCAAAACCTCCAACAGCAAACCCTTGATGTCTGCATCACCAAGAATTTATAGAAATTAGTGAATGCATGGCCAAAGAAGCGGAAAAATAGAACTAGGAAGCAACAGAACTAAATCATTGAGGCTGCCAACGTTACCTGAGAGTTGTTGTGAGGACGAGATAGGTGTTCCACCAATAGTGCCACTAGACTAGAGAACAAGGTGCATTCCGGTTAGAACCTGTAAGAGAAAACTTGTTCGTTAAAATAGGGATAGAGAGATTACCTTTGCGTCAAGCCTGGGGTTGAAGAAAGCCATTGAACCAAACCTGAAGACAAGCAAACAAAAAAGAGCCAACTAGAATAGTAAGTCTCAGTGCAAGAGCTAATAGATTGAGACCTGCTGAACCACGACAAAATAAATAAAAACGCACAGGAGTCTTACCCAGGTAACCACAGGACGAACCAGAACCGTCCACAAACCAGGAAACAAGAACCAACACAGTCACGGTAACGAGCAACCAGAAAAATGCCTGCAGCATAGCTACCCACGAAGACCTTGCATAACACAGAGGAGCAGACCCTCGACGGGAAACAACAAATGACCAAGAATACCAATGAACGAAAGGAATTGGCAAAGAGTTGAGCGGGAAGCACAGACAACAAGGCAAGTACGTTGCATTATCTCCGAATTGAATATCATATCTCCCAAAACCAAAATATCTTATTGCATTGCATATACGTTTCATCACCAACAAATAATTAAAAAAATCATACAACCATTGTAAAGTCATTTCCGTGCGATAATTGAACACTGTAACATCATTTCCCTACGGTATTTTGGGTAAAGCGTTGCATTGGTCCCATCAAAAATGGTTGGTGAATGGGTGCATTGTTAAAACACTTCTAATATAATGGTCATATATTCAAGCCAGCAGGTAGTCCCATTGCCTAACGTTAAAAACATTAAATTACATTCATATTTTTTAAATTAAAACTAAAAATAGATAAAAATATGAATTTTACCAATATCATAATAATAATAATAAATATTAAACATATTTTTGTCAAATTGTTATACTATTCCACGTAAATTAATTTATTTAATAAATCCAAATTTAAAATAAACATACTAATTTTAATTTCAAATTACTAAAACATATTTTAATCAAATTATTATACTATCGCATAGTCCACAACACTTTGAGCCAACTTTGATTTAATTCAACACAATGTATTGTTTCTGTATCACTTTTAATTGACTTTGAGTATATCCAACCTGTGCATATATATTTTTTTTAATTTCAATTTCCCTAGGTTAAATCAATAATCCATTGCTATCCAAATTCCAATTTTTGTTAAAACTAGACGAATATTTTGCACAGTGGTTGATGAAGGAGGTTCTATGTGCATTATGTTGATTTATTGTTGGAAAGATTTAGGTTCTCCAACCATCAATCAATCACCTACCACTCTGAAAGCCTTTGACGAAAGAGGTTTTCGTCCATATGGGATCCCTAACGATTTGCCCATAGAGCTAGAGGGAAACATGGTAGCGATCAAAGTTGAAGTTGTGAATGCTCAGCTTGATTACAACCTTTTGCTTGGTCAAAGTTGGACCTACGCTATGTCAGCAGTGATTTCGTCGTTGTTTCAAATGATACAATTTCCTCACAAAGGGAACACTGTCAAAGTAGACTGGTTGTCTTACTATACTTCAGACCCTAACTCTACAGGTAGCATACCTTATGTCAGAAAAATGAATACTCTTTATGAGGTTTTTGATGTTGATTTACCCAAAGACTCGTCAATGATGGGAACCTTTGCGATGCCTCCAACAAATATTCCTTCTAATTTTGCTGAGGTTAACATGATTACATCAAACACTATCAAATCTTTTGATCCGTGGATAGTGCCTTTAGAGTCTGAATTATCCTCTTATGGCAATGAGATGCCTTTAAGATATCTTGAATTGGCTTATCAGGTAGTACAATATTTTTCCAACCCTTCATATTCTAATATTGATCAAGTGGATACGGTCAATGATGATTATTCTCCTTTACCTTGGTTAGAACTGTTTTCACTCTCTGATCCTTTCGACTCTACGTTTCTCAATGATGAAAGCATCATGGAGGTTATGAATTCGGATGAAATGCCTGGGAACGATCACCATCATCGTTCATGTTTTCTATCTGACCATGATAAAATTGAGAATGATTTTTCAAACATGTTTTCACCTAAGATAATAAATAGTCCAGAATTTCCCATTTCAGTATTTCAAACTAATTCCAAAAGGAATTTGGGGAATATATCTACAACGACTACCATTGAAATCTCAGTTAAAACAAGGATTGTTTAAAATATTCACGTAGGTGCCTCATGCTCAATCGAAGAAATTCAAACATATAAGCCCTTATTTCAAGAATTCCGTGAAATGTTTGCTTGGTCCTATGAGGAAATGCTAGGAATTGACCCAAGCATTGTAGTACATGAAATTAAGACTTACCTGGACGCGAAACATATCAGACAATGTTTACATCTAGTGCATTCGCAAAAAGTTGTTGCGATTAAAGCTGAGGTCGAGAAACTACTCAAATCAGGATTCATCTTCCTCGTTCCCTTAACTGATTAGGTGTCCACTATCGTACTTGTTAATAAGAAACATGGAACCATTAGAGTATGTGTCCACTATAGGGATATCAATAAGGCTTGTCCAAAAGACAATTATCCTACTCACTATATCAATCAAATCATTGACAAATGTGCCATAAATGAAATGTTTTCATTTATGGATGGATTTTTTGGCTACAATCAAATCAACATACTCCCAGTTAATCAACACAAAATCACATTCATCTGCCCATGGGGGGAATTTTCCTATTGAAAACTCTCATTTAGATTGAAGAATGGCAGTTCAAATTTTCAATGAGCAATGTATTATGAATTTCATGATATCAAGAATATTGTGCAGCCTTATTTAGATGACTTTCTAGCTCACTCATTGATACGGGAAGACCATCCAATGCATCTGAGAGAAATATTTATCAGGTGTCATTATTACAATATTTGCTTGAATCCACATAAGTGTGTTTTCTGTGTGCAATCTGGTCGATTTCTAGGATTTTTTGTTTAAAAGGAAGGCATTCATGTCGATCCGTTGAAGGTCAAGGCTATTCTAAATATGCCCCCTCCTTCCAATCTTCGCCAAATCCAAAGTTTGCAAGGGAAAGAAAAATTTCTACGTCAATTTATCCATAACTACACTGAGTTAACTTAAGATTTTACTCGACTTTTGAAAAACAGAATCTCATTTATTTGGGATAAAGTGGCTCAAAAGGCCTTTGATGAACTTAAATATGAATTGACCCATACACCTTTGTTGCATCCTCCTGATTATCATTGAGACTACTTTATCGTACTTAGCCACATCTGATGCCACTATTGGCATGGTACTAGTTTAGGAAGATCAATCAAACAAAGAGCATGTGATATATTATTTAAGTCATAATTTGACCAAAACTAAAGCGAAATATGCACATGTGGATAAATTGGCCTTGGCAGCTATTTAAGTTGTCCAATGCTTCTGTCACTATATTTTATTGCACAAAACTACTATGATTTCAAATTGCAACCCCATGGTTTACATTCTTACCATCCAATTGCTAGGGGATAAGTATTCCAAATGGATAGTCATCCTACAAGAATTTGATTTGGAATTCATTAAATCCAAATCTAATAAATCATTGGTATTTGTTGAGTTATTGTATGACTTTCCCTATACTGAAACTAAAAACGTGGTAGAGGATTCTCTTCCAGACGAATCTCTCTTTCTAATTAGTACTTTAGATCCATGGTATGGAGATATCATCACTTATCTTTAGACCTAGACATTTAGGCCATAACTGAGTTGAACTAATTGTTGTCGTATCCGGTATCAATCCTAGCAATACAATATTGTTGGCAGTACACTATCATCGTGGTGTTGATTCTATTTTCTGACAATGTTTAACTCATGAAGAAGCCGAAAAGGCATTGACTGTCATTCTGGAGCTTGTGGTGGTCATATGTTAGTTTTTTCCACTTCTCAAAAGATCTTGTGCCCAAGGTATTTTTGGCCCTCTATGTTCAAAGACTGTATAAATGTGGTCCGAAAATTCCATAATTGTCAAATCTATGATCAAAAAATGCGTGCAAATCTAGCTCCTCTTCAGCCAATCATTATTGTTGGTCCTTTCGCTAAATGGGGCATTGAATTTCTTAAATGTAACCCTCACTTGGTTGGGGGACATGGGTACGTAATTCTTGTAGTAAATTATTTTACAAAATGCGTTGAGGCGATGCCTACATACAGGGATGACAATGAAAAAACATCAATTTTCATGTTCAATCATGTAGTTGCTCAGTTCAAAGTCTCGCAAGATATCATCATAGGACATGGTAATCATTTTTGAAACTATATGACGATCGATCTTACCATGAAGCTAGGCCTACATCATGACAGTTCCACTGCATATTACCCATAGGAAAATGACCAAGTGGAATTCATTAACAAGGTTTTAACCACCATGATGAAACGTACTATCAGAACTCATAAACGAGAAAGGCATATAATGCTTTATCCAACCTTGTGGGCATACCATACTAAAACAAAAAGTTCAACTAGTCTTATTCCTTTCCAGTTTGTCTATGACATGGAAGCGATTTTACCAATTGAATGTGAAATATCGTCTTTGAAACTGGAAATTGAATCATTACCAACTACTTTTGCTGAAGAAGAATGCTTCCTGTACATAGCACGTCTCGATGAGACTCACCGTGATGTTGCATTAGTTAGCGAGGCCCAAAAGAAACGAGTTAAAGCACAATATGATCAGAATGTTAAACCTCATTTTTATGCAGAAGGTGATTTAGTATCTGTCTATGATCAAGAACATGATAAGTTAGGTGCTGGTAAATTCAAGCCTATGTGGCATGGCCCTTATATTTAAAATGTGCACTAGAAAAATGGGCCCATGAAATAGTGGATTATGACAAAATTCCTTTAGGAAAGCCCATAAATGGTATTTACCTAAAGTGATATTATGCTTAGATTGTTCGATGAAATATTTGTATATTACTGTACCATAGTTTATGTGTGACAATTTTTAGCAATTTTTTACAATTTTCTACTGTCCCTTCTCTGAGTAGTATCAGTTCCCATCAATTCGTCCCCATCAAAGATAAGCTCCATGTGTTGTTGTAGGACCCACCCCAGATTCTGTCTCGGTAAGCATGCCATCGCGTAGGTTTTTTTTGTTCTTTGCCCTTGCCAACGCCCTTCCACTGCCCCTAATTCTCCTGCTCATCTTGTGTTACACTTGATTTGCAGATGTCAACATTCCCTCAAACTTACATTAGATTTTCTAATGGTGCTAGTTGTAGTAATCAGAATTTGTCTTCCATAGCCTAGGTCATTTATTTGCCCACAAACAAGTTAGTTTCTATTCATGGGATATGCCTCGGTTTAACACAGAATAATATTGTAGAATATAATGTAGTGATTGAGCTATTATCTGATGCCATTGCATTTGGCATTCGTTGATTGATCGTTTGGTTAGATTCACAAGTCATGGTATTACATTTGAATGGTTTTTATTAAGTTAGAAGTGCTTCCATGTTAACAATGTTTTTGCAGGTGCATCCCTTGGAGAGAGAATTTGATTATATTGAGTATCAACATATTCTGAGAAATTTAAACACATTAACAAATGCATTAGCTAATATGTGTTAAATTGAAACTTGTAAGATAGATAGAAATATAAATAGTAATTTTCATTAGACAAAGGTCTGTAAATATTGCGGATTTACAAAAAATGTCATCCAAGGACATGAAGCCCTGTGGCCTTTATTTTCCAAACATGTCGATACATCATAAAAAATAAAAAATATAGCCCTCAGACTAGTCACTACATATGATGGTGATCATGGTAGCATACAATAGCATGTTCTACGCGTCGTAGAAAACGACTAATAGGACCAGGAACTCATGCAGTATGCCTCTGGTAGCGAAGAGGCAAATCATATATAGTGGCATCTGGAATGCCTAGAGTCAACCTCTTAAGGTTGTGCTCCATCTTTGTCAATGTCTTTGCTACCTCAGGGTTCTGTACTATGGAAGCTGCTGGCTGCTCACCACGTCGATCATATCTACATAATCCAATTGGTCTCACTGGGGCCACATCTGCATGATCATTTCAGATAATTAGATCTGGATGCCAAAAGATTATAAAAAATGAAAATTTTAAAAAATCAACCAAAATGTGATGTTTTACATATAGTACCCCTCTGCATCCCAAGAGGCAATGGCATGTCTAGATCTGCTACGTAGTGCATCCCTGCATACGGGAAATATTTATTAATGATGATCTAGTTTTCCAACCACTTGAAGAAGTCAGGAGTAAATCTGCTTTTTGGACCCTTGCCACCTCCATGGCGTGTCATAAGTGTAACCCATTTCAACATGCATGGGTCACGAGGCCCTCCTATCTCTGCAGATACCTGTGGAGCCAGAAGAGGAATCTGCTCCAAATCAAACCAAATAATGAAGGCACCATACCCAAAGTTTTTTAGTTTGCCTGTTCTGACCCTAGTTAGTTTCCCCTTGATATTGGAAACTACAACCTCACTCCAATTAAAAATGGTACCCTGAAAACAATCCACATCGATTTGCATCTGAGCTTTCGTGAGAAAATGCAAAGCTACACTACCACACAGCCATGCAACAGTGAACCCGATGGCCTTCGAAAGAATTTGGGCAATGGTCTTTATGTCAATCCTACCATCTTTGAGAGCTACCCCTCGAGTACAATATTGTATCAAATAGGCAACATTAGTTTTTCCACCTCGCCTATGCCCATACAAGTTGATTTTCTTGCCACGGTGTTATCACCTAAGAAACAATTTCTAAATTGTTCACATCAGTTTGATTGTAAAGGGTAGGTGTTAGTCCGGGTTTAGTTTTTCCATGTTTGCTTTAGTGTCTAAGCCCTAGGAATCTTGGTGGTATGGTTAAATAAAGGTCAACACTCCATTCTCATTCATCACTGGTCCCTCAACTCACATAGATTTCATGTATCAAATTTGTTTTAAGGTTCTTATGTGCTACGAAACTGTCTAGGTGTTTTCATAGTGCAAAAAACCCAGTCTAGGTGTTTTCGTAGCGCAAAACCAAGAATTTGCACTAGTTGCACTACGAAATCGGGGATTCGTGTGGATCCGTAGCAAATCTCACCCAGATGTCAAATCTATCAAAATCCGTTATGTTTACATCATCAGTTGTCAGCTTAGACACTTCGCCTATCATATTCAACTGCTTATCTTGATCATTAGAGTCATTAGGTGTCTTGGTACCCTCAGGTTGCAAGTTTCAAAAAGAGCCAAGTATCCACAGTCATGATTTATGTTTGGTTTCATGCATGAGGAGCAAATTGACAGGCGTTAAATTTGAATTCTTTGAAGATCAAGCAAGGCAGCTTTCCTTATCCATTGCAAGCGAGGCAATGATCGAAATTGAGATGGTGCAGGCTTCTTTAATATTCACGTTGCAGGAATTCCATAGAGGGGTCTATAGAAAGAAAGGAGCACAGGTCAGGCAGGTGTTTGAGGAACGAACCGGAAGGCTTAGATATTATCCTAAAGAACAGTGAAGTTGAATGAGCATTCAAACAGGTTGGTTGTTGGAGATTTTGCGAGAAACTTCAAGGTGGTCATATGCAAGTCGCCAAGGAATTTGCTTTAAATTTCACAGGATTGAATTCGAAAGTTGGGGTGCTCGAATTACCCATCTCTCCAGAGGTTATATATGCAGTCACTAAAATCCCAAGGGGACAGGAAATATGGTTTAAAAATTTCAAGTTTAATTTGACTCCATGCAAGGAATTTTTGAAGCCAGAGTTCATTGATTCAGACTTGAACAAGTCAATGCCTAGGAGTTTTGTTAAAGAGTCATATGCCAATTTGCTTACCTGCATAAAGAGATATTTCACCTGTGAGGGGCAGTATCATAAGGTGTATTCTTATCACTTCAAACTCCTGCTTCATTTCACTGGAAAGATATCTCTTGATTTGCCTTTCTATTTGTTTCGTAGCCTAGGAAAAATGTGTGATAAGGTTCAAGTGAGGAAGGAGGCCTGTGAGACCTTGTTATTTCATCACGGCTTAGTCAAGTTGATCGTTTTGCATGAGATCTAGAAAATAGACAGGGATTGGACCTTGTTCATGTTTATGTCAGGCTTCAAGGATGAAACTGGTCTCAGTCCTCAGACTATGAAGGTTTCTTCACCAACAGTCAGTCCACGTGTAGAAACAAGGTCCAGGAGATTCGTGAAGCTAAAAGCTAGGAAGCAGGTAAAGGAGCCCACAAAACCATTGATGATGCAAGACACACCCCAACAGTCACAGAAAGGCAAAGCTCAGATCAAAGAGGCATTACAAGAGAAATATACAGGTGAAATGGTCCAGAGAAGAGTAACCAGGAGCCAGTTAGCTAAAGAAAAAGACAAGACAACGATTATTGAGGGAAGCCCGGTTTCAAAGGGAAGTCTGAATGATTTGCTCCTGGCTTTGGCTTCAATCTGTTACGCCTTCCTGGCTTTCATTATATACGTAATTACGCTTTAGCATATCATGCATCCATGGGCATATGTCATTATGCATTCGAGATCTCGAACTAAATGACATATATAAACCCAATTGGTTCATTTCGACCAATCGACATTAAAGAATCTCCTCTGGTTTGAGTAGACTTGATAGAAACAAGTAAAGGCAAAATCAAAAGGGCCAAATCCTCTAAAAAACTCAAATCTGATGATCAGGTCTCTGAATTTTTTTTTAAGCCAGGAAGACCTACAACGAGGCAGTCAAAAGAGATACAAGAGGCATTGCTAGATGCAAGCAAAACAGGGGAGGTAACAAGACCTCATGAAAGACCTGTGGTTTGATCAGAAACATCATCACAGCTGCATAAAAATGACAGAGGTAAGGCAGCCATTTCTCAGTGGAAGGAGTCTAGTTTTGAAGAGCTGAAAGAGAAATTGAAGTTGGTAAATCTTGAAATCGCCAAACTAAGAAAAGCCTCAAGGAAACATGCAATCAAGTAAGCTCATTTTAATAAAATGTAGGCTCTGTGGGAAGATAAAACGATTTCAATACCCGAAGTAGTCAATAATCATGCTCAATACTTCACCTGGACAGTCCCTGCAATTAAAGAAGTAAGACACATCAGAAGGGTTAATGCAAAATTGAGAGCTGGAATCAGAAGTATGAAGAGGCAAATCGAAGATCTGAAGATACAACTAAACCAGCCTGAAGGACATCCTAGCTAAAAGAAATCACATAGCAAGTATGGCCAAGTCCTAAATTTTGATGAAGTAGCTTTTTGCTTACCTTGAAAGATGGTGTCTATATATTCAGTTTGAACAACTTCATGGCAATTGGAAAAGCCATTGCAAAAAAAAAAAAAAGGATCCAAGAAAGTAAAATTTTGACCCTAAGCTGTGTTTTTAAAATTACACAGCAGTTTCGTAGCGCGCTACGAAATTGCTGTAGGTGATGCCTAATGCACAACAGTTTCTTAGCGCACTACAAAACTGCTGTAGTAGCATATTATCATTCGATGGGCAAATTTTGAGGGACAAAAGGATGTCTTTTTGGAGCAAGGTACACATGGCATGGAAAACAAAATAATAAAATGCATTTTTATGCAATTAAAAGAAACAAAGGGGATAATTGATTTCAAAGATCCTTGTGGAGGCCAAAGTAGAAAAATAGGAACAGCTTCATAAACTTCAGGAATAGTTCAGGGATGAGGCATCAAGAGTCAACAGGCAGTTTCAAACCATCACCACAGCTAAGCTCAAGAAATCCATTTGTCAGAGAACGAGTTTAATTGTAATTAATGCTACTGCCAACATGATGAGGAGTTATACTCCTAATTGTCTTAGGTCACTAGAACTGTTAGTCAACAGTGAGTTACATTAATAGTTAGTTTTAAAGTATGAGCAGGTGTCATAGTAGGAGGAATTCGAGTTTCCCCTCATGCTGGAAGAGGAATCTCAGCTATGTAAAAAATTCTATATATATAGGAGAAAGAGCAATGTACCAGGGGTTGGAAAATTATTAAGAAAAGCTCTCATATTGTGCTTTGTGTAAAGAATCTATTTTAGTAATATAGTATTTGGCTTTGCTTCTCAGGAATCAGAAGGAGTTCGATGTTTTGAATGTCTTGTATTGTTTTATTCCTATTATCTGTAGTGGTATGAATGTGTGATTACTTAGAAATCACTAACAATGCTCTAATTTCCTTCATACATTTGTAAACTGTATTGGTCCTATGTGTATCTGGTGTGTTCTCCATATGTTGAATTCCTATGCCCTGACTTCTATGTAAAGCTAACATTATTGTCAATACTGAAGCATATTTGACTCCATAAGCCCAATGGATACTTTCTAATTGTGTTTCAACCTCGTACACTTGTTCATTTGTTTCGTAGAGTTAGCCATCTTATTCATTATCAAAAAATTTAATCTTGTGAGAGATCCCTCTCAGGTTGGGGAGGCTAAGCCTCAGCCTAAAGTAGGTTTGAAACAGTTACTCAAGGTCTACCTGATTAGCAGCCTATCAGGGCTAGGTTTTGTGATAACACACGACATGGAAGTCCACTTAAGAAGTAAATGTCATCAGCATCGATGACAAGTCTGTGGTTTCTAACTATGAAACATTCTTCCTGAACATTCCACTTGCCTACCATACATTCAAGCAAGTATGATTGGGAATTCATGCCTTGAATGGTAAAAAAATTGTACAAATCATATATTGTCAAGACCTATATGGTTGTTGGATCATTTAGAGAAGTTATATCTTGTTCTTCATGCTCACGTTCTCTTTATTCCATGTTTGTGGTTCAAAATCCTGTAACTAAACATAGAAAATCATTAGAATGAATTATGGAGAGATTTAGCAAAACATTTGGGCATTTTCTCTATTAATTTTCTTGCCCTCGGTGCTATGCACAACTGAATTTAGAAGAAAATGTGCCTCTACATGATTTATTTCCTTTAAAGTATGCACATAACGGTAAAATACAAGTCAATTTGTGCAGGCCCAATAAGGGTGACCTACACACATCATGGGCGAAAATCAATTTGAAAACCCTCTCCGCAAAAAAAACATAAATCTATGGTGAAAATATAAATAAATGGCATGAAAATGAAGAGCTCGGATAAACCATTTACCTAGAGGAGACGACTCGCGATTTGGTCCAATAGTTTGCTTGGAATTAGTGTCGAAAGTTTCTGGTAAAAAATGATATCTATCACTCTCGAAAGGGTAAAATAACAAATGGTTAAAACATTTCACTATTGGGATCTTTATAAGTTTTTAGGGCTAATTAAATAATATTTTTACCTATTGACCTTTAAAATCCAATTTTATAAACATTTTCATTTTATATTTTGAGTAGAGATAATCATTTCAAGTTTAAGTATGCAAGTTACAGGTTAATTACGGAAGAAAATCATTTTGGTATTGAGTACATTTTTATCACTTTTCGAACTCATTAAAACTTATGAAAAAGAAAAACCATGGAGTTCTCTTTATGCCCTTTTCAGGCTCCTTAAAACAAAAACATCATCGAGTACTTGATTTTTTGAACTCGTAAAAGTATATGAACAATCGTCTATTCAGTATAAGTTTACCCCTTTTATGGATTGAGCTAGACTGTTTATGAAAAAAGTATACGTTGACTAATCATCGTCAATAGAGTTCTCTCCTGCATTATTTTATCCTTTTTTGGGCTTGAGGGACTACATTTATGAAAAAGGAAACTGTGGAGTTTACTTATGTTTTCCTTCTGACTCTCTAAAATTGAAAAACACCGAGATTTACTTTCTCCAGGCTCGTTAAAATTTTATGGTAAAAGAATTGAACACGTTTCCTTTTGTGCCTTTTCAAACTCTTTAAACATGAAAACGACATTGAGTTACCCCTTTACTGGACTCGTAAAAATTAAACAGCATAGGACTCATTAAGCATGACGAGACTGAACCACTCCTCCTTAGGGTTCATTAAAAATATTGCGGATGATTCGTCCGAAAGATGAGATTATAGGAAAAGCACATGTTATCCTCCTCAAGCTTGTAAAAAATAAAGAGGCACTTGGCAGTAATGGTGGGGGAAAACTGAGAAATAATATTTGTTTTGTATTTGTAAAAGGTAGTATGTCACTCTTGAACATGCCACTCCATCACTTTCATGTTCGGGTTGGGAAATCCATTTGCTACTCAGTTGACCATACCTCATTGAAAGCCTTCAGTTGGTTTGAGTTTTGTTTTTGAGTCAAATGTTGTCAATTCATTATGTCATGTCTCTGATATGTTCAAGATAAGTTCAAGCTTAGTCAAATTACTTTGTTAGTGTTAGATTTTAGTTGCATTGACCATCCCTGACTTAATCCTGAATTACTCATAATTATTGTTCGTCAAAACTTGACATGAGTTTCATGTCATAGGCCCTCTTGTGACAAATCACTTCCTACTGAATTCAACTTATTATCTATGAAGTTTATCTAGAAACCATCAGTACCTTGAGGTCTGCATTCCATAATGGTAGGTTTCTTGCCTTCGATGGCAGGTTCTCATCATTGGCCTTTGATCAATTGATTTTATGAGCTTTCGACATCAAATTGTCTATTCACACTTCATAGATTGTACTAGAAGTACCTTGAGAGACATTTTCAATATTGGTGGCTTTTCTCACACTTGTTAACGGTTCACATCATTGACCAGTAATCAAGTGGTTTCTACCATGTTTGACTTCAATAAATTCACTCGCATGCCTAGATTCATTCTACGGATTGAGAGATGGAGATCAAGGCCCTAGATCTGGTTCCATCCATCCTGGTTTTGTGGAGCTATTAAATATCAATGATTATAAACATACATCCATGAATGGCTACATCCATAGTATTTCATATATTGACATGGATCTTCAGAGGTATTTCCATACTGTACTTTGAGACATTTATGTTTTGAGTATGGGAATTCCTACCTCAGCGATGATATTGTATATTGCATTGTAAGATTTGTTTGATTGTTTCAGGTATCCAACTACAGTATCTAACCCAAACCTTCACATGATAAACCACTTCAATCATAAAAATATTTCTTTTGAATTTGCGCTTTAGGGGGTAGTCTGTTACATGTCATTTTGTCGCATTAGGAAAATGGCCATCGGTTTAGATCTCTCGCTATCCACAAATATGTCCTGAAGCATTCCCTTACAAAGTTTGAAACTAAATTACACCAAAGAAAGTGGAATTTATGAATACTACAGTACAAAACTTGAAATTTGGCTATATTCACAGTTTCCTAGATAATTTATGTGCATACATAGAGAATACCATTAATGTTTGCGCATAAGTACACACTGTCTTCCACTATGACTTGCGAACATGACTTGAAGTATGTAAAAATAAAAAGTAAAGTCTAGAAGCATTGTTGGTAGCATCTATCCCAACCAATAAGCTTCGAATGAGTGTCTATTCAGTATTGATCTCTCCCATCATGGAGTAATTCCCCTTCCTTTGTGGAACCTTTATCCCACTAATAGTGGATCTCATCCCTTGGAGAATGGATCCATAACTTTGCATTCTTAGCCTATAAAGATGTTATAGGTTTGAGGATTGACGGAGGATTGTTGGAAGTAGTTTTGTGCTCTTGAGATTAGGTTGGAAAGCTTTTCTTACAAGGGAGAGGGTTAGAGATTGTAGAAGGGACTTGCAACATCAAGACTATATGGTTGTAAGGATTTTCTCCATTTTTATGAATATAAAAGCAATTGTTCTTTCTCAATTACTTCTTCATTGATTTAATTTGTAGGAATTGTTGATCACCTACATGGATTTTGGTTGTATATTGATCATTTTATGATATATAATTGGTTAATTAGTCCATTTATATATTTGATTATATGTTGTATTCTTTGATCTCTTGTTTGTATCTGTCTTTCTAGATCTCTTTCAAGATGGTATGGAGAAGCTATCAAGAGCGATGAGAGGACATCTAGAGAATTGAGAAGAAAATGGTCGAAATCTTTGAGGGACTTCATCAATCATTTCATCAAATCGGTAAGAGGCCTCTATCATTTTATTTCCTTTCACTCAATCAGAGTCTAGGGAAAGGTAACAATTCCTATGTTTTTGTTACTAGCGTTCTCTAAAGTGTAGGGAGATTAGTCTTGTAAACAAGATGGATTTGTCCACATAACACTTCTTGCTATTGTCATGTCTTTGTTGTTGTAGACCTCCCTGTTCAAAACCATTCTTCCAGCTCATAACTCTGGTCATCTTTGACTCTCTTGTAGCAATTGTTCACATGATTGAGTTTTGTCCCAACTCAACCATATCTTCTTCATCACTCATTCCTTTGGCACATTTCTTCTTCTGCTTGTGACCTTCCTTTGAACCCCTGCTATGACTAATAATAGTCATCTTCATCTCTATCTCTCGTGACTCTCCTTGTTTGTTAGTGAGCTGCAACAAGCCCTTAGTTTATTCGTAACAAGTATACTACTTGTCACTCATACCAAGTCATCCTCTTGGTACCTTATCTTCTTTAAGTTCTCTACAGAAGAACCTCTTCTTAAGCACACTTTCTCCTCCTCTTCCAAAGTCGTCGGTTTTTTCATCTTCAACTGCTCACTCTTCTTATTTTTGCTACTAGGTTTTGTCACCATTTTTCCTATAAGAGCTTTCCTGCTCCATTTCCTTTTATGAAATAACTTACTTTCTATGGAATTTGCTACCAATTCATCCCTACAAACACAACTCTTTTAATGATCGAGCCAGCATAAACAATGCATTCAATGTTAATAAGATCTATCACAAGACCTCATCGTCCAAAATCTTGCTGAACCAATTCCTCTCCAACCAAGAGCACCTTACTTCCTATTGACGGTGTTGGACCCAGAGTTGGCACAGGAGCTACAAGACCAATATACCAACCTCATGTCGAGAACATCTGAGGTTTCCCCTTAGTCTCCACAACCTCCCAAATCAGAACCAATCCCGAGTGATCAAGGAGAGGTTGTTCTCCTTGATGATGATCCGATGATGTACATGTAAAATATTTCATTTGATGAGTTGCACCAAAGGACTGTACAACCACGAATAAAGCATCTCCCAAATGATCATGAGTCACCTACACATATGGAGGAAGGGGTGATTATGTTAGATGTTAGGAAACATCCAGCTACTGTGACCGATGCCTCTAAGGCTTATGTAGAAGCCACGAGCTAAAGTGTTAAGTTGTTATTAGTGGAGAATGATTAGATGGAAAAGGACTTGCAAGAGGCCAGACAGAGGGAAAAACAATCTGCAAGATCTGCTATGGCAAAGATGAGGAAAGCGATACTTGTAGAAGTATTGACTCTTGAGACCATCATGCGAAACATTTATGATGGATTTGTCACCATGAAATATCACACACTTGCTTTCGACAAAATTCATTATACTTACCTCTACGTGCTACCGTGGTCAATGCACTACATTACCACCCACTACTAGGACTCCTACTCCAAACGGTCTGAGATCTAGTTGGGACTTCTTACTAGGGAGATCCCCTCGAATGTTGGGAGGTCCAACACTATCAACACTTCCTTACAATCAACTCACGCACTGTTGTAAGGCTCCTTTTCTCTTCAACCTATTTTTCTTTTCACTCTCAAGCTGTCTTCAAACTTGGAAATCCCATTTGTACATGGATCAAATATTCTTGACCTCTATGTCATATCCATCACATGGATCTTCTGCCAACTTCTTCATTTGTCTTCCAGAGCTATTTTCACTTTCCACATAAAATAGGTTAAAATTCCATTTCCTTTTGAAAAAACACTATGTTTTGTTATGTCCAAGTCTATCCAAATTTGCTTCTAATAGCCTGCATAACTTACCTCAAAATACATCAAAGTATCCTCTCAACTATAAATTTAAATTATGTGAAAAGAATTTTTTTGATCAAAATTTCATTATATACTTTCACAACATCCCATCCAAAAGGCCTTCACACAAAATCAACATCTTAACTTCAATTCCAACATTTGTTGTTTTGACTGCATCACCAAAGAGTGAACATGCTCTTTTCACGCTCTAACGTTCTTTAAAAAATGAAGTTGAGCTCTGATACCACTTAATGGGGACAGTCCGGGTTGCCCCGAACTATCTCCCAATACCCCAGGATACTCCAACCCACAAACACAACTTTGATTTCTTTAATTCTGGAAATTCAATAATTTTATTTAAAATGTGCAGTCAAAATTAGAATTTGGAGATTTCCATCGCAAAGTCGAAGAGATGGATTCCTCACACCTTCTAACCCTTTTTCACCTCCACTATATCACATGGGCTTCAACTTATAAATGGCACAACTAGAAGGCCAAAACAGGCTCTCAAAATCTCACACATAGCCCTGAAAATTTGATTACTTTAGGCACTACAAAATATTTTCGTAGCGCACTATGAAATATTTTTATAGCGTCTCTAGAAAAGCGTCTTTTTAACTTCCAAGCAGCTGAATCAACTTGGCCTTGCTCCCAACCAACTCTTCACAACCTTGAGTCACTCAACACCACACACAACCTCATACACTCTTCTTCATGGGGATTTACCTCTAATTTTCACTTACCAAATCTGCAAGTTTTTGGATAGCATACAAAATGGGTTCTCTAGTTTTCTCTTATAAGAACACATGAATCACCAACTGAAAACACGCAACCACTATTCACGCAATTATTCTATGGAATTTACTAAAATAATCCCACACAGGAACATGAGAAACCTCACCATATTCTCTACCAATTGAACTAGTCTAAGAGGTATTAACGCAGGTGCTTTGTTCTTATTCTAAACACTCAATTCATGCACAATCTCCTATCGGAACATGACGAATAATCCATCACAGTTTTGGAAGCAACTCAAATGAAATCCCAAGGTACGCGACTAAAACACACAACAAATAAGTCATCAACTCTTAACATCAACTGCTTCATCCGATTATAGGGTCTCACAACTATACACCAACATCAGATGGTTCATACAACGAATATGTGGCATTACCATATATTGGTAGTGCTTACACACATCCCTAGTCTCACAATCCCACATTCTAAATACTTTAGCAACCATATGAAAACCATATGAAGCTAGAAATTCATACACATAGGTAAATACATATTCAATTGCAAAACACATTTAAATCAAGGCATATCGATTTGATATAAATCACACAACCATGACATCTCTCAACACATTTCGATCCTTAACAAGTGTATATAAAAAACATCATTAATAATGGATAGAAAGAGGAAATACACACACTGAGGCACATAAACACATTTGGTCATTAATCAAATTATGCATGCATTAAGCTAGTCTGAATATATATTGTGGGCATGTGCAACCCAGGTCCTCAACCTCTACCTCTTCTCCTAGTGTTGGAGCTTCTCCTCTCTACCTCCATTCCACTTCTTCCTCTGTTGCACTTCTGCCTCCACTCTCTGATCAAACACTCATATCTTTACAAAGACAACTAATATGGGTAACCAAAAGTTACAAGTGATGATTTGTTTCCCCTCCTCACATTTTATGGGAAACTAGAATTAAATTCACATTAGGAAATATTTCCTATAAATAAAAAAACCCATTTCCAAATGTAGATATCCATAAAACATTTAAAATTTCACCCCACATCATCATGTAACCATCCCATCACATTGGAAAGCCTCAGTCTAGTCTTCCTCGAATTTTGTGCTCCAACTATGCACATGCATCATAATGTATAGATTTAAACCAATTCTAGATCGGAAGACTCACAACATACTGGGGCGAACGTGTTCATGACGTGTGTTGGACAGTTCACATAGTGTGGATGGATAGTGGCCTAGTAAAGGCATCTGAAAGTGTGTTGGAATTGATGTCAATAGTCATGTTGGAGTGTGTTGGGAAGTTGGCAGTGCCTAACAGATTGGAAGGAGTGTTGGCATTTATGTCAACTAGACATGCTCGGATGCTTGTTGCAACAGATGATTGGTAGTGGTGGCCCAGAGCGGAATCTCATGGTAGTTGTAGGCTTCATGTAGAGAATCCTCATAGTAGAAGGCTTATTGGAAAAGCCATAAAATTATGATTACAGTGATGGCCCCAAGATGGAAGTCCATGGGAGTTGCAGGCCTCATGCTAAGGACACATTGTGGATGTGATTCCTAGCTGTCTGGAGGGTTCAGGAGCAGAAGATTTGTAGTGAGTTTGGAGCCATATTTTGAGGTATCATATGGGCTCAATGGCTAATCGAACCCCATCCATTGGAAAGTTCTTTGGAAGAGATTTTCAATGACATGCGAGAGTCTAGAAATGGACTTGTGGGTCAAAAGCTATGACCTGTTGAGGTTCAGGGTGTTAAAGATTTAAGCATGGAAGAATCCCGCGTATCGCAAGTCTCGCAAATTAGCGCTGCAACGAGATTGAAGAATGAAGATCATAGGCCAAGCCATATCCACAGTCGGAGATTAGAGGCCAAACCATCCCAACAATCGGTGATCAGAGGATCCTAAGGAGTAGCGTATATCATTGTGAATCACCGATTAGCAATTAGCGATCCTGCATATCCGAAGTCCTGACAATATTGACGATTGCATATCAAAGGATCTGTGCTATGAAACTAGCTCACAAAAATATAGAAAAGATAGCTCAATGACTTCAAAATCAGCCTCTTCGAGGGGGCACCCTCATTTACATTACACAAATGAAAAATTCTTGGATGATACAAATGAAAAAATCTCCTTTTTATATATAGGAGTCTAAGGGGTCACAATATAATTAGAGCCTACATAACAATAATAATTTAAGGGCACAAAAATAACAATAGTGGGGTTCTATAGGGCACAATAATAAAAATATGGGGACAACATGGGCACAACAATAACAATAAGGGCTACAATGACAATAATAATGGGGGAGTACACTAGTATTATATGGACCTAACATGCCTGTATCCTTCAAAAAAGGGTTTTACTCAACACTTGAGTAGTTATGGATCCTTTTGTATAAAATTGTCATAGTCCCATGTGGAATCTTTAGTGGGTAAGTTCTTCCACTTCATAAGATACTTTGAAATTGATCGATTTCGTAGCTATCAAGTTCTTGTTTCTGTGACTACTTCAGGTTCCAATATGATTTATCCTTTCTTGTCAAGTTCTGGCAATATTGTTTGAACTGGGAGTTTGTCATCTATAACCTTATTTAAACATGAAACATGGAAAACTGGGTGCACTCGGGAAGATGTAGGAAGCTCCAATTTGTATGCCATAGTACCAATCTTTTGTTTGAGTTGGGAATTCCTACAAAGGTATAAGTAATCTTTGTACCATAACAAATCATTTTTCCAAGGAAATGTGTAAGATGTATTGGGATCTTGCTGCAACTTTTGACTGATTTCCCACACCTCTTCATCATTATTTCATTCATCCCTTTCTTCATTTATCCAATCTGGTTGGATAATAGAAATGGCACAAAACAATGCTTCCACATCCTCATCCTTTCTTCAGAGTGCGTTTACAACAACATTTTATTTCCCTTTTTTGTAGATGATTTCAAAGTCATAACCCAACATCTTTGTGACCCATTTTTGTTTCTCTTCTGAAGATAATCTTTGTTCTAAAAGGAATTTAGACTATCATGATCCATTTTTACCTTTAAGTGTCTTCCCATTAGGTAAGGTCGTCATTTCTTAAGTGCACTTAGTATTGCCAACATTTCCTTATCATAAATAGCTTTGTGTAAATACTTTCCTTTGATTAGATGACTTTAAAAAGCAATGGGTTTTCCTTCTTGCAATCAAACAAGACCAATTCCATTTTCTGAGGCATCACATTCCATAATAAAGGTTTTTGTGAATTCGGGTGTAGCTAATGCCCGTGCTTGGCACATTGCCTCTTTAAGATGTTCAAAGGCCATCATTTCTTCTTGAGTCTAAGAAAATGCATCTATCTTCAGTAATGTTGTTAGAGGTGCTTTTATTCTCCCATAATTCTTAACAAACTTGCGATAATACCCTGTCAACCCAAGAAATCCTCACAGATGTTTTATAGATGTGGAAATTTTCCATTCCTTAATGGCTTTAATTTTTCTAGGATCTACCTTAACACCTTCATGAGATACAATATGACCTAGATATTCCACCTCCTGTACTCCAAAGAAGCATTTGGAGGCTTTTTCATAAAATTGTTTCTCCTCCAATAGTTTGAGCACCCTATCAACATGTTGAACATAATCCTTCCAAGACTTACTATAGATTAGTATATCGTCAAAAATTACTATCACAAATTTTCTAAGGAAGGGTATGAAAATGGAATTCATCAAACCTTGAAATATAGAAGGTGCATTGGTAAGGTGAAAAGGCATGACTAAGAATTCATAATGACCCTCATGAGTTCTAAATGTTGTTTTCAGAATGTCTTTAGTCTTCATTCTGATTTGATGATATCCTGAACGAAGATACAACTTGGTGAAGTAAATTTCTCCATGTAATTCATCCAATAATTCATCAATGGCTAGAATGAGAAATTTATCTTTAATAGTGAGTTTGTTGAGCTCCCTATAATATAAAAACATGTGCCATGATCCATCCTTTTTGTGCACCAATGCTACTCGAGCAGGGAAAGAACTTTGGCTAGGTTGAACTATACCGAGCTCTAGCATTTATGCAACCATACATTTAATTTCACTCTTTTGGGCATAGGGATATCTGTAAGGCTTGATGATTGGAGGAACAATTCCTGGAATCAAATGAATAGCATGGTCATGATCAGGAATAGGTGGGAGGCCTTTGGGAGTCTCAAATACCTTGGAATGATTGTCCAAGACTTTTTGGAGACCTGGAGAAATAGATGATTTTGATGTGGCAACCTCTAGTGAACATAATTGTGCAATTATGGCCTGTTGTTATTTATTTAGAAGATTTGTCATGTCGTTAGAGTTGATTATCTTTCTCGTTGTCCCTACGATACCCCTTAATTCAACTTCCTTTCCTTCCCAAAAAAATTTCAAGAAAAGTTCTTGAAAATTAAAATCTATTGTACCCAAAGATTGTAGCCATTGGACTCCTAGTACAACATCAGCACCACCCATTGGAATGGAAATCATTGGACTATTCAATAAATATTATCCCATGGATAAATTGATATTATGGAACTTTCTAGATCAATTTACGGTTCCTCCATTTGCAACCATCACTTGACACTCTGGTGCTGGATATACGAAGCAATTCAATTCCTTGGCTATGCTATAATGAATAAAATTATGGGTACTACTCAAACCAATCAACACTATTACCTTTTTCTTCTTGATATGTCCTTCTATCTTGAGAGTTTGAGGAGTGGTAATTCATGCCAATGTATTACAAGATATGGTCAGATTCATTTCTTATTTATCTAGGGTTGGCTCA